>KZ062702.1:8485-19651 GCA_002091835.1 Anopheles maculatus
AAAAAAAAAAAAACAGTTGATAACACATTGTCCCACATGTACACACATGTGCGTTTAAGTAAACTATATCAGTTTGCGCAACGTCGTGTGCTAATGCTACTTTACTCTTTTTTATGTTTTAGTTTGCAATTTGAGATTCATAAAATCTTTTTCTCTTCCTTTTCCCAAACCCAAGCGGTGGTTTTAATAGACGCGGTGGTCAACAGAATCGTGGCGGTCCCGGTGGACCGGGTGGTGGCGGCAGCGGTGGCTACAATCGTGGCGGACCCAATCAGATGAACAATCGACCGATCAGCAGTGGTGGCGGCGGTGGTGGAGGTAGCGGTAGTGGTGGTATGGATAGACATTATGGTAACGATTACTCCCGAAACGATTACGATAGAAACCGCGGTGGACGTCCGAATAGCTATAATGGTAAAGATCGAGCGTACCAGCGTTTGTTGTGTGCTGATCCATATCATATCACTCTTGCTGTTGTTGTGTACTCTGTAGACAAGTTGCAGTTCCCTATTCTGCATGATTACAAGTAGTTTCTTCGTGTAGTCAGTCGTCTGTCGCTTTGCAGCATGGTACGAAATTGGTTGAAACTGTAAAGGGCCACTTTTCTAGACGTACAAGATTTGAACACTTATGTTCTGTTTTTTTTTAGATCTAGTTATTAGTACAAGAAAAGATCATTTGGTTGGTTGTGGATAGCCGATACGGGCGCTGCTGTGTGTGTTTGCACTTTGACAAATTTTGCATGGAATATCCGTACATGCATCCCTATGCACCGCAACGTTCGTTTATGAGATATTCTTTGGTTTATTAAGTGTCTGCGTTAATGTTAAGGATCAATTTATTTATTTGGCCAAGTTGACCGTATAACTGTACAACTAAACTTATCTCGCATGGGAGACATTTCCGTCTTCCATCATTTAAATGCACCTTAGGCTGGGTGCGCTTGGTTGATCTCAATTGTGCCTTCCCCTCGTCCAAACGGGATAAATTTGTTTGATTCAAATTTAGTTTGAAAGCCTTCATGGCTCATGAACCAGACGGTGAATTTATGCATCGGCCTTCACTACTAGCTCCGAAAAATGTTATCGTAGTTTCAGTAGTAGAAAAAAAACATTTAGGCAAGTAGTACAACTAAAGGTTCAACATAAGTTGTACTGGAATATATGGCATCGTCCTTACGCTCAGATACTTTTAAGATAACATATTAATATTGCACCCATTGCATTGTTAAATCTATTCTCTATTTTGTCATAGTGTTGAGCACTTCATTCATGTGAATATGTTATTTACATTCCGTTTTAGTATACACTTGTTTTGTAAAGCTTCCAATAATGTTTCACGGAACCAGAAAATTAATGCTTGGATGATAGATGTACGGTAGCACAAGAATGAAATTTAAATTAGTATATTCGTTGCCTTGGTGATTTCTATATTTAACTCGTTTCTAATGCTTCTCTTATTCTCTCTCTTTCTCTCTCTCTGCTCTCTTTTTAAAATATTTTTGATCTCCAAATTATAATGTTTCCCTGTTTCTTTGCCATCCGCATTCCAATAGACCGACCGGCAAATCGAGGGAGGTACGGAAACTTTGGCGATGAGCGTGACGGTGGTGGTCGGGACGATTGGAACCGTGACCACGACGGACGTGATGGACGTGGTGGCGGCGGCGGCGGTGGTGGTCGTGGTTACAACGATCGCGACAACTACGGTCGCGATGATGGCAATAGGTACGGCAACTTTGGTCGTAATAATCAATACCGCGAAAACATCGCCCTACCCGCCCCCCTCCAACCCCAGTCTCAACATGGAGGAACGACCCCGGCTCAAGCTGGCGCCGCGCTCGACAAATGCGCCACTAAACGCGCTGGCCGAAACGAAGCAGGCGGCCGCCATCTTCGGCAATGCACGGCCCCGCGAAGAGAAGGTCGGCACGGATAATAACGCGCGAAAGCACGCCAACAGTGTTGGTAGCGAGGGAAGCAGTGCGGACGGTGGTGGCGGCGGTGGTGGCAGCGGCAGTGCATCTTCCGCTACGGGGGCAGATAATTAAGAATAATGCAACAAGATTATCGAGCAAACACACACACACACAGAAACTAACCGACACACACACACACACACACACACACACACACACGCAAACACAGGTACACATCCTTGCGCACTATCAACATTGAGATATGCTGAAATTAGGTTGATAAAAGTTAATGATATACGATGGCGGCTGGCTCCTATTGTGGTTTAACTACGTTCACCACCATCTGCACTTTGCCCTTCGGTAAATCCTAGAGCTATGGTAGAGCTTTTTCGGAGAGTGTTTTGTTTTTTCGTTGGTCCTCTTTTTTCCGCGGTTCTACTCGGTAGCGTCATAATGGTAAGGTCGGTGGCGCGCGCACCATTCCGCGAACGCTCGCTTTTCATAAGACCGGACCCTTTGCGCATGGCTCACCTGTACGGTCAAGTGTAAATTGAAATTCTTACTTGTGGAGTAACTAGATACGAAGAGGACACACCCTTTCCTACTCGATCTGAGATTTCCACAACCCTCTTCCCTGTGGGAAATGGGGTTCTTTTTATTCGCGTATGTACTTTAGTTTTTCCTTTAAGTTTCTTCTAGGCATAACAAAATAACGCTACCATTAAATTTTCTGTCTGGAATGCGTTAATATCCTTATCGTTTTCTTTTGCTTTGTTCATATCTGTATTAAATCGCCGGTTTGTACACGTTCTTACTGTTGTGTATGTATAAAATGTTCCCAAATTACTACAGTATGCATTCGTTGCGTTTTTTTGTTTGTTTGTTTTAGTTTCGTTTAACACTCAGTAAAATGATAGATTAAAAGGGCGTGGATGAGTGATATGTTTTCGAGGTTTTTTTTTAAGTTTCAATACCCACTGCTTTATCGTGCCGAGGATTTCTTTTAATTTTAAATAACTGTCTGATTTCTCGCAACACTTATGACAGTATTGCGCTCTAAGTTTTGTCTTTTCTAAAAACATCATTGTGTGTTTTCGTTTCCTATATACCGTGTGAACTTGGGGGCGATTTTGATTTTTTTTATGATTTGGCAATTGGGCTTTGGAGATATTTAATTGTGTGCTTCGTGAGTGCTTCGTGAGCATGATGAACCACCTTATTTTTACGTTCCCGATTTCGTGTAAAATGAGCACAGAAGGAGCGAAAGTATTACGGCAAACATAGATGAAGGATGTAACTTTTTCGGAGCGGAGGCAGCACTGAACAAGCTCTACCACCGTCGGAAGAAGCGAACAGATTTGCGCGTAACCTTTCTGCAAAAGAAAAGAGCTAAACTCATTCGCATAGATGAAGGATGTAACTTTTTCGGAGCGGAGGCAGCACTGAACAAGCTCTACCACCGTCGGAAGAAGCGAACAGATTTGCGCGTAACCTTTCTGCAAAAGAAAAGAGCTAAACTCATTCGCATAGGTCCGAAACAAATATCTACAGATGCGCGCATTCAATGATCACAGTCAAAAAAAAAATACAGTAAAATCAAACAGAATCGTAGCGCCGTTGCTGGATGATGATGAAAGATTAAAGGATTACTAGTTAAAGAATAATTTATATCCATTTGATTTGTAAGCTTTTTTCTACGATTTAACTACTAGCATCCAATGAGGGGACGACACTCGATACAAATTACAAATAATACTGATAATAACAATACAATACATTTATGATCATGATACGCTAATGATGGTAACGAGTTTAATAGTGCAGCGACCGCAATGTGCTCACGGGCACTCACTACTACACACAGCTGTGTGTGTGTGTGTAACGTGCAGTAGTAGCTCCACCAACAACACCAGAAAACAATTATAAAACTCTCTTTCGCCGGGTAAGAAAAACGGTTAAGAAAATTGAAAGAAAGCTACGCAAAACAAAAATACTTGTGTAATGTAATTATTTTGCAAATAATTATCCTGCGTACCGAACTCATAAAGCAAGGCGAAGAACCTGAAGGAGGGAATACACCAACCGCTGTAAACTTAGGGAATGAAACTTGTACAACCGTAATGTGAAAGGATGAATTTCGATTTTTTGTTTGTTTATTTTCTACTAATGGAAGCATACTTCTGTGTTGTAATTTTGCGTATACGGAAGGAAATCGTGTTTGTTCAGTTCAGACGTTTGGTTCGAAAGCGTCGAAGTCGTCATATTCATGAAAATGAACTGCGCCTAATTGTGAGTGAAGGTAGGCATCAGGGCGATACTAGGTTGAACACAAACAAACAATTGCAAATTGTTAATGCGTTGAGCGCGCCCGGGCAGTGCTGATTGGTTCCAAGCTCGGTGCTCGATCCATTATCTTCCGAACGTTGTGTTTTTGGTTTCTCGCTGTGTTTTACGATATTTGTGCAAAATACTGAATTGTCTTTATACTTTATCATCAGGTCTTTTGAGTTAAGGGAGTTGTTTGTTCGTTTGAGTTTCTAGCGGCTACGGCATGCGGGTAACCCGTTATAACTACACCGCGACGCCGTATAATTTAGGACGTAATCGTATAATGTACCGTTTATTTTGCTGCTGAAAAATAAATAAAATAAATCCTGCTACAAACTAATACGATTGCACCATTAAACCAGCGTGGTGGAAGCAGGAAAAACAGGCAAAAGGTCTTGCATCGGGTTGGGTAAGGATGAACATGCAGAAGAAGACACAGCAATAACAGGAACACTGAGTATGGTGTTGAGAAAATGTATGATTTTTAACAATCTTCTTCTAAGAATGTAAACAATATTTTTAAAATGTTAGCCAACCCTTTTCGCTCGTATGAGATACAATGTACAACATCATAAAAGAAATCACACCCATCAGTTCCGCGTAACAGAGGCTGATGGATCGTACATGTATGTGATCTCCGCTTTTGTACGTTTCATATTTAATGCATAACCATAATTGCGTCGATATATAATTCCTCCTATTCCAACCAGGCGTTGCCCCCAACGAGCAGCGGGCAACAAGGCTCGCTGGGAAGCTCGTACACTTTTTTCCCCTATAGATTTTTCCCCACAAAGTACAGCTGTGCGTGCAGCAGAATGTGCGGAGCGCATTATTAAAAAAAAGAAACTATTATTACAAAACAAAAACATAATAAAATGAACCTAAAAACAGCAAAACAAGAAAACAAAATACACTAAACTAAAGTGAACATGCAACTTGGGAAGTAAGCGTAACGTAGAGAAGCATCATTAACAGAAAAAAACAAAAAAAAAAAACAGAAAACCCAAACACAAAGATGGAAAGGAATTAGGTGGTGGTGTGGACGTTGTAAAAATAGAAAGACGTACTATTATTAAAAAATCAATCTCTAAACTAAGTGTTGTTGCGACGAAGAGCAGTGCAAAAGCAAATGAAATTGTAAGACTAAGCAACAAAAACCAAACGAAATTTCTGAAATGAATATGTGAGACACTAAATACGCATTACTGGGAAAGCATATTTGCAAGCTGCATATATTAGTACCCGATTAACAAAATGAACCTCTGTGAACAGTCGACAAAACATCAATAAAGTAATAATTAGAAAAAAAAGGTAAACGAAACAGCGGTCAGCTCACGAGCTTACTTTATTACTGGTACACCTTACGAGCATTGCAAATATCCACAGTCACGTGCATGGCGGAACACGTCCAGCAACCGACGGCGCCCGTACCGTGTTTTGATACTTTGCAGCGTCATGATCTGTTCCAGCGGTACCGCTTCCGTGCCCTCGTTGCTATCCAAATCCGGCACGTCTGATTCTTCCAGCAGCGACAGTGGTGTCGATTCCACTGCAATCCCACACCCAAATCGACCAAACCGTTGTAATTCCTCTAGCAGCGCAGTGGCAGGAAACGTTTCGTGTGGATCGGTACCAAGATCGGCCACCATGTCGCTGAAACTCTCGTGGTAAGCACTCACCAGCTGGTCGTAATACATCGAACGTAGCGCCTGATCGGTGCAGCAGTACACGAACATGATGATGTCTAGCACCGGCGATCCGCAGCGAACCATCTGGAAGTCGATCATGCGAACGTCGTGTGGATGGAAGAGGAAGTTGGGCAGCCAACAGTCTCCGTGCGTTATCACCGAATATTTGTTGCGTGTGTTCACCAGCTCAACCATCATGCCGTAGATGTCTCCGTCCAGAGGAATGCCATCACATCGCGCTTGAACTGCGCGGTATAGTCATCCGGATCTTCTGTACATCCGATCTCGAGCGCTTCCTTGGAAATGGTAACCAAACGTTGCATAAAATTCCGGTACCATGGTACGAGCCGGGCACTGTAGTATGTTTCCTGGAGTTGGTCCACCAGCGACTGGAATGTGTGCGGTTCTTGCTGCTTCATCGAGAAGGATAGTGCATGAAAGCGTCCCATAGAGCGAAGACACCGAAGGCATTCGTCTAGTCCGATTCCTTTACTCCTGAGTGTAAGGTAAGTAAGGGAAACAATACGCATGTAAGAACCTTCCGTGTGTATGGTTTGTGGCCATATTTTTACACAAAATAAGTCTCTTTTTAAACTCTTCTTCAAGCCAAACCCTTGAACAGTTCATTAAGGCGTACCTCTGCTAGTCCATATTAAATTGTAGTTCTCAATAAGTCCAAATTTTAAGCGACATGATTCGCTCCTGCACCCTTCTGAATACTTTTGATGTTTGATTTTATTTTATTCATTTCAGATTCGTCATTCGCCCGAAGGAAACCATTAATATCCGGCCTCATCTCGCATCACTTGCCTCATTCCAAATAGCCCATATCGGTTGCGTGACGGAACATGTCCGTCAAGCGAAGCCGTCCCGCTTGGCTAGCGATGGGACGCAGGATCCAAATCGTTTCGATCGGTATCGCTTCCTCACCCTTTTCCAAATAGCCCATATCGGTTGCGTGACGGAACATGTCCGTCAAGCGAAGCCGTCCCGCTTGGCTAGCGATGGGACGCAGGATCCAAATCGTTTCGATCGGTATCGCTTCCTCACCCTTGATCTTATCCAGATCCGGCACATCCGACTCGTCCAGCAACGAGAACGGGATCGATTCGATGCCCATACCACACCCGAACCGGGCATACTGCTTTAGCTCCTTCTGCAGCTCCGAGTACGGGAAAACGACTTCCGGATCCGAACCGAGATCGCGCAACATCTCCGCCAGCCCACCATAGTACGCATCGAGCAAATCCTGATAGTGAGCCTCGCGCAACTCTTGGCTAGTGCACGAGTACACAAAGAAGGAAATGTCCAGCACGGGTGAACAGTAACGGGCCAGCTGAAAGTCGATCATACGCATTGCCGGCGTACTGTCGTGAAACATAAAGTTCGGCATCCAGCAGTCACCGTGGTTGATGACCGAGTTCTGGTTGCGTGCGTGCGTCAGGTAGACCATGTGGTCGTACAGATCGCAGTCGAAAAATTTCTCCATCTTGCGCTCCAGATCCGTGCCTGGATATTCGCGTGCCATTGCGTCCCGCGCGATACCGAGCTGCACCTGAAGGAAGTTGTTGTACCACCACTTGAGCCGGGCATCGTAGTACGTTTCCTCCACGTACTGATGGGCGATCTCGTGAAAGCGGTCCGGTTCCTGTTCCTTCATCGCAAGCGACAGGGCATGGAAACGGCCGAGAGAACGCATGCACCGCTGACACTCTTCCAGTCCGACACCGGTGGCTCTAGGTAAGCAATAAGTAAGGGAGTGGAAGGGAAGTGTGTACGTTAAAAGTCACAAAAAGGACAATTGAAACAAACTAGCTACTACGATAAGTCACGCGGTGCATGCAAACCACCTATGAAGCAAGTGCAATAATGGTGGACCATTTCATCTAACCGAAAGGAGTCTAACTAAACGAGCACGGTACTAACCTTGAAGCCGTCTTGTACCCGTACTGACCAAGGTCGTCCATTGCGATGAAATCATTCACACCGTCCGTGTACGCTACAAAACATCTAAAACGGAAACAAAAATCACCCATCGAACCTCCCATAGACAATGTTCTTTACAGTCTCTTACCTATCGACGTCTTTGAACGGATTGGCCGGTTTGCGCGAATCCTGAAAGCGGTACAGCTCCTTCAGCACCACATTGTAAAAGTTGGCCTCGTTGCGGAAGAAGTCCGCCGATCGGAACGTATTGCGACGGCCGACGTTCTTTGGGATCGTCTTCACAACCACATTTACAATCAACGGTTCCTGGTCCGGTTCGTTCGGTTCTCCGGTAAGCTGAATGCGATACAGTTCGCTCAGATACGCATCACCTTTGGTGAAGTTCGTCTCAGGAATCTTCCAGCTAATGCACCGCTTGCCGCCCGCATTACGGACAATCTCGTCCAGCGTTTCTTCGGTAAATTTTGGCGAAATATCGCTCAACTTCACAGCAGCCCTTGGAGTGTCCATGATGAATGCGTTGTACCACCCACTTGCTTTGCAAAATCCCAGCCGACTCCTGGATCACACAGTTACGTCTGAATAGAAGAAACACTGCCAAATGAAGACACGACGGTCGTTGCGCACGTTATCGCTCTGCTTATCGTGACAGCAGCAGTCCCGAGGAATAGGCACAGATTTCGTACTTCACTTCGTACCGATTGGCGCACAATTGATCAATTAGAATACCGGTCGTTTTACTAAAAGGGGAGAAAGAGGGATGCGATTGAACTAACTGACCATTCGCTACCGGAGATCGTTGCTTTCCCTGTCACACAGATTCCAGGGCCACATCAGCAACAATTTTAGCTACCGTTTTATGCCGTAGTCGAGGACAGAAAAAAAAACACCATCAAGATAAGAGACGATTGGGCGATGAGTGTGTACAAATGGGGAAGCGGTTTGCCAAAGATAGCTAAGCAGGGAACATGAAAAAAGGAACATCCCCACCCCCAGCGTAAATGACCTCACAAACACAGCTACTACCGGGCGGATGGAACATTTTTGCCGGGTATTGTTTTTTTTTTTTTCATTCATTTATGTTGTTAGATATGCGTCGGCGTGCGAACGGGAGCCGTGGTATGGTTTATGATACTGTATGGGTGAGCACGCACGTTGTTTATGTTTATATGAACCAGCTCGCACATGGGAGAGCAAGTGTCGATGTGTTCGTGATCGCTGCATTTTGGAGCACCCTGTGCGGGTAATGGGCTGAGCAGCAAACAAGAAATTTCAACAAGATAAATATTATTACTCATTTTACAGTATGTTTTACAACCTACATAAAATATGTCGCTAAATAGACCAGTTTCTAGGTTATTTCCTTCAATCACACCAGCTATTTTTCAAACCCCGATAGCTCTACCAGGGCATGTAAACACACGATAATCTTCTCTCGCAACTTCGGTCAGCAGCTTTTTTTATGTATGTTTTTTGTTGGCTGAACAGCCAGTCAACAGAGGTTGATGTTTGTGCATTCATTTTCTCGCGAGCAGCCGCCTTGGCTTGTTTGGTGTCGGCGCCTCCTGCGACGGTTCCATATTCTCGCATTAATTAACTTACTCGTTTCGGTTCCGTGTGTTTAAAACGTGTGTATCTCTAGTAAGTTTTCCATACGGGCAGCATTGTACGATTCGGTTGGTGTGGTTTATGTAGTGTTGTGTGATAAATGGCACGCGATAAGTGATCGATCGAAAAAAAAGTAAGAATCCAAAGTGATGAGATCGTGTGTGCCGGCATCCTTTCGCAACCTGTTGCACTCGTTAGGGTGTAGAGCAAGGGGCAACATAGGGGCACGTTCTGATGTGAAGGGAACCAGCGTACCGAACGTGCAAGTTCTACGCTTCCTTCTTCCCGTGTCGAATGTATCGGATTTTCTTTGGTTCAAATCAGTAGCATGATTTATGCTCACAGGGGGAGTCAGAAACACGACGTGCGCGACGAAGCCCAACGTGAATAGCATATATTTTTGGAATGTGTAGTTTGTCCTGCTGTCTAGCGGTATTACAGGGGCATCGTCAGTCATGGTCCTCCAACCGATAGGCGGATTTTCGTGCTCAGATTTTTTTTTGGTTCAAGTTTGTTTAGGTTCTCGCGTGTGTGTTTTCGTTGCGTAAGAGTGAAAGAACTTTTACGATTTCCCTCACCTAATGTACGATGGGAAATGAGACGAGTATGGCACGTGCTAAAGCGATCACCTTAATTACGCTTCAAATTGTCCCAAAAGGAGGTTTGCAATGAAGAAGGGAAATCGAAAAAATACAACTCCCCTAACTGCTTGTCCAGTGAAACGGCTAGACATATTTGAATTTGTTTATTAACAAAAAACGGCTCAACGAAATACAAAAAGCAGGCCTTGAAACATGAAATTCTCGCGCTCGTAATCCTTACCGAGCGCACTGACTCATTCACGCACGTGTGTGTTTTGTCGCTTATCATCTTCTTGTTTGAAATTTGAAAGATTAAAAAAAAATCTATTGAAATGTTAAAACGATTTCATAAAAATTGGTGTTTGTCTTGTGTTGGGTGAGCTTCAGCAGTGGCAATGGTATTCCAAACTTTTTTTTTATGAGAAGCAAAGAAACCACCGATAGAGAATGAGAGGCTGGGTTCCTAGATTGTGAGAATATATTTAACTTTCCAACAGCCGCCACTAAGATGCACGGCGATCGACCAGTTCATCGTTCTTGTTTGTGTTCTTAGCGAGTTATCAAACTCCGTTGACCAGTAGGAGATAATAAATGAGGAGTAGTTGATGTTGTTACATTAGCGCTTCACTCATGTGCCGGTTGATTCGCGGAGATCGGTTCGTGCCGGTCATTTCTGGTCGATTGCAACACAGCTTGTAATCCGCGCCAGGTCAACAGTAATGATTGGCTTCATCTCATCCGTGGTCGGTAATTTACAGTCCGATTTTTACGATGAGAAAATCATGTTTGCAATAAGCATGTTAGAGTACTGTCAGGTAATGTTTTGATAATCTGTCCAACAAATGATTTGAAAATAGTTCTGAATGATCGTGACCGAACGAACTAAATTTCCGGCTTTCCATCGGATGTTGGCTTCAGTTCGGATGGTGGCTTATCACACCAGTTAATGACAAGATTTTTACGAACAAAAAATGCACATGAAATCTGTCTTCTGCTCTTGAAGAAAACTACAGAACGCTATGGCCTGGACGGTTAATCCCAGCTGTAAACAGTGCCCATCATCATCGTAGACCGATCATCTCGCCTTTCATATATG
>KZ062702.1:23252-103793 GCA_002091835.1 Anopheles maculatus
AGGAATGCCATCACATCGCGCTTGAACTGCGCGGTATAGTCATCCGGATCTTCTGTACATCCGATCTCGAGCGCTTCCTTGGAAATGGTAACCAAACGTTGCATAAAATTCCGGTACCATGGTACGAGCCGGGCACTGTAGTATGTTTCCTGGAGTTGGTCCACCAGCGACTGGAATGTGTGCGGTTCTTGCTGCTTCATCGAGAAGGATAGTGCATGAAAGCGTCCCAAAGAGCGAAGACACCGAAGGCATTCGTCTAGTCCGATTCCTTTGCTCCTGAGTGTAAGGTAAGTAAGGGAAACAATACGCATGTAAGAACCTTCCGTATGTATGGTTTGTGGCCATATTTTTACACAAAACAAGTCTCTTTTTAAACTCTTCTTCAAGCCAAACCCTTGAACAGTTCATTAAGGCGTACCTCTGCTAGTCCATATTAAATTGTAGTTCTCAATAAGTCCAAATTTTAAGCGACATGATTCGCTCCTGCACCCTTCTGAATACTTTTGATGTTTGATTTTATTTTATTCATTTCAGATTCGTCATTCGCCCGAAGGAAACCATTAATATCCGGCCTCATCTCGCATCACTTGCCTCATTCCAAATAGCCCATATCGGTTGCGTGACGGAACATGTCCGTCAAGCGAAGCCGTCCCGCTTGGCTAGCGATGGGACGCAGGATCCATATCGTTTCGATCGGTATCGCTTCCTCACCCTTGATCTTATCCAGATCCGGCACATCCGACTCGTCCAGCAACGAGAACGGGATCGATTCGATGCCCATACCACACCCGAACCGGGCATACTGCTTTAGCTCCTTCTGCAGTTCCGAGTACGGGAAAACGACTTCCGGATCCGAACCGAGATCGCGCAACATCTCCGCCAGCCCACCATAGTACGCATCGAGCAAATCCTGATAGTGAGCCTCGCGCAACTCTTGGCTAGTGCACGAGTACACAAAGAAGGAAATGTCCAGCACGGGTGAACAGTAACGGGCCAGCTGAAAGTCGATCATACGCATTGCCGGCGTACTGTCGTGAAACATAAAGTTCGGCATCCAGCAGTCACCGTGGTTGATGACCGAGTTCTGGTTGCGTGCGTGCGTCAGGTAGACCATGTGGTCGTACAGATCGCAGTCGAAAAATTTCTCCATCTTGCGCTCCAGATCCGTGCCTGGATATTCGCGTGCCATTGCGTCCCGCGCGATACCGAGCTGCACCTGAAGGAAGTTGTTGTACCACCACTTGAGCCGGGCATCGTAGTACGTTTCCTCCACGTACTGATGGGCGATCTCGTGAAAGCGGTCCGGTTCCTGTTCCTTCATCGCAAGCGACAGGGCATGGAAACGGCCGAGAGAACGCATGCACCGCTGACACTCTTCCAGTCCGACACCGGTGGCTCTAGGTAAGCAATAAGTAAGGGAGTGGAAGGGAAGTGTGTACGTTAAAAGTCACAAAAAGGACAATTGAAACAAACTAGCTACTACGATAAGTCAAGCGGTGCATGCAAACCACCTATGAAGCAAGTGCAATAATGGTGGACCATTTCATCTAACCGAAAGGAGTCTAACTAAACGAGCACGGTACTAACCTTGAAGCCGTCTTGTACCCGTACTGACCAAGGTCGTCCATTGCGATGAAATCATTCACACCGTCCGTGTACGCTACAAAACATCTAAAACGGAAACAAAAATCACCCATCGAACCTCCCATAGACAAAATGTTCTTTACAGTCTCTTACCTATCGACGTCTTTGAACGGATTGGCCGGTTTGCGTGAATCCTGAAAGCGGTACAGCTCCTTCAGCACCACATTGTAAAAGTTGGCCTCGTTGCGGAAGAAGTCCGCCGATCGGAACGTATTGCGACGGCCAACGTTCTTCGGGATCGTCTTCACAACCACATTCACAACCAACGGTTCCTGGTCCGGTTCGTTCGGTTCTCCGGTAAGCTGAATGCGATACAGTTCGCTCAGATACGCATCACCTTTGGTAAAGTTCGTCTCAGGAATCTTCCAGCTAATGCACCGCTTGCCGCCCGCATTACGGACAATCTCGTCCAGCGTTTCTTCGGTAAATTTTGGCGAAATATCGCTCAACTTCACAGCAGCCCTTGGAGTGTCCATGATGAATGCGTCGTACCACCCACTTGCTTTGCAAAATCCCAGCCGACTCCTGGATCACACAGTTACGTCTGAATAGAAACACTGCCAAATGAAGACACGACGGTCGTTGCGCACGTTATCGCTCTGCTTATCGTGACAGAAGCAGTCCCGCGGAATAGGCACAGATTTCGTACTTCACTTCGTACCGATTGGCGCACAATTGATCAATTAGAATACCGGTCGTTTTACTAAAAGGGGAGAAAGAGGGATGCGATTGAACTAACTGACCATTCGCTACCGGAGATCGTTGCTTTCCCTGTCACACAGATTCCAGGGCCACATCAGCAACAATTTTAGCTACCGTTTTATGCCGTAGTCGAGGACAGAAAAAAAAACACCATCAAGATAAGAGACGATTGGGCGATGAGTGTGTACAAATGGGGAAGCGGTTTGCCAAAGATAGCTAAGCAGGGAACATGAAAAAAGGAACATCCCCACCCCCAGCGTAAATGACCTCACAAACACAGCTACTCCCGGGCGGATGGAACATTTTTGCCGGGTATTGTTTTTTTTTTTTTTCATTCATTTGTTAGATATGCGTCGGCGTGCGAACGGGAGCCGTGGTATGGTTTATGATACTGTATGGGTGAGCACGCACGTTGTTTATGTTTATATGAACCAGCTCGCACATGGGAGAGCAAGTGTCGATGTGTTCGTGATCGCTGCATTTTGGAGCACCCTGTGCGGGTAATGGGCTGAGCAGCAAACAAGAAATTTCAACAAGATAAATATTATTACTCATTTTACAGTATGTTTTACAACCTACATAAAATATGTCGCTAAATAGACCAGTTTCTAGGTTATTTCCTTCAATCACACCAGCTATTTTTCAAACCCCGATAGCTCTACCAGGGCATGTAAACACACGATAATCTTCTCTCGCAACTTCGGTCAGCAGCTTTTTTTATGTATGTTTTTTGTTGGCTGAACAGCCAGTCAACAGAGGTTGATGTTTGTGCATTCATTTTCTCGCGAGCAGCCGCCTTGGCTTGTTTGGTGTCGGCGCCTCCTGCGACGGTTCCATATTCTCGCATTAATTAACTTACTCGTTTCGGTTCCGTGTGTTTAAAACGTGTGTATCTCTAGTAAGTTTTCCATACGGGCAGCATTGTACGATTCGGTTGGTGTGGTTTATGTAGTGTTGTGTGATAAATGGCACGCGATAAGTGATCGATCGAAAAAAAAGTAAGAATCCAAAGTGATGAGATCGTGTGTGCCGGCATCCTTTCGCAACCTGTTGCACTCGTTAGGGTGTAGAGCAAGGGGCAACATAGGGGCACGTTCTGATGTGAAGGGAACCAGCGTACCGAACGTGCAAGTTCTACGCTTCCTTCTTCCCGTGTCGAATGTATCGGATTTTCTTTGGTTCAAATCAGTAGCATGATTTATGCTCACAGGGGGAGTCAGAAACACGACGTGCGCGACGAAGCCCAACGTGAATAGCATATATTTTTGGAATGTGTAGTTTGTCCTGCTGTCTAGCGGTATTACAGGGGCATCGTCAGTCATGGTCCTCCAACCGGTAGGCGGATTTTCGTGCTCAGATTTTTTTTTGGTTCAAGTTTGTTTAGGTTCTCGCGTGTGTGTTTTCGTTGCGTAAGAGTGAAAGAACTTTTACGATTTCCCTCACCTAATGTACGATGGGAAATGAGACGAGTATGGCACGTGCTAAAGCGATCACCTTAATTACGCTTCAAATTGTCCCAAAAGGAGGTTTGCAATGAAGAAGGGAAATCGAAAAAATACAACTCCCCTAACTGCTTGTCCAGTGAAACGGCTAGACATATTTGAATTTGTTTATTAACAAAAAACGGCTCAACGAAATACAAAAAGCAGGCCTTGAAACATGAAATTCTCGCGCTCGTAATCCTTACCGAGCGCACTGACTCATTCACGCACGTGTGTGTTTTGTCGCTTATCATCTTCTTGTTTGAAATTTGAAAGATTAAAATAACCTATTGAAATGTTAAAATGATTTCATAAAAATTGGTGTTTGTCTTGTGTTGGGTGAGCTTCAGCAGTGGCAATGGTATTCCAAACTTTTTTTTTATGAGAAGCAAAGAAACCACCGATAGAGAATGAGAGGCTGGGCACACAAAGGTTCCTAGATTGTGAGAATATATTTAACTTTCCAACAGCCGCCACTAAGATGCACGGCGATCGACCAGTTCATCGTTCTTGTTTGTGTTCTTAGCGAGTTATCAAACTCCGTTGACCAGTAGGAGATAATAAATGAGGAGTAGTTGATGTTGTTACATTAGCGCTTCACTCATGTGCCGGTTGATTCGCGGAGATCGGTTCGTGCCGGTCATTTCTGGTCGATTGCAACACAGCTTGTAATCCGCGCCAGGTCAACGGTAGTGATTGGCTTCATCTCATCCGTTGTCGGTAATTTACAGTCCGATTTTTACGATGAGAAAATCATGTTTGCAATAAGCATGTTAGAGTACTGTCAGGTAATGTTTTGATAATCTGTCCAACAAATGATTTGAAAATAGTTCTGAATGATCGTGACCGAACGAACTAAATTTCCGGCTTTCCATCGGATGTTGGCTTCAGTTCGGATGGTGGCTTATCACACCAGTTAATGACAAGATTTTTTCGAACAAAAAATGCACATGAAATCTGCCTTCTGCTCTTGTAGAAAACTACAGAACGCTATGGCCTGGACGGTTAATCCCAGCTGTAAACAGTGCCCATCATCATCGTAGACCGATCATCTCGCCTTTCATATATGACGACATTTAGTCATCGTCCAGACTCTGTAGCCTCTTATCAGCGCACAGGCTCTGCCTTGCGCTCCAAACAGGTCAGGAGAATGCGTAGACGTTGTCTTTAGTATTTAGTGTTGTTCGTCGTTTCGCGCTGCTCAGATCGTCCAGAAGTTAACCGTCGCTGCTGGACACCAGTGACGAGTGCCGAGGAAGTAGTTATTGGTTTAGGCATCAATGAAGAATCACTTGACATGTTTAATTGACCCTCTTCATTCACCTTGTCCATGGAGACATACAGCGTGCTTTAAGTGGGTGGTACAGTTTTGGTGGAATTCGGTTAAAAATTGCAATAATTGATCAAGGACTGGGTCTGTGTGTGAGTGTGTGAGCTACTAGTGATTTCTTTTTTTGTGACGGCAGCGATAAGGTACATCATCATCAGTTCGACCCATTCCGTCGATTGACCGAATGCTGTGAGGCATCGCTAACTTCCGGTGGAAGTGATTTTACGATCGCTTTACAATGTCATTTGCAACCTCACCGCATGTCGGGTAATCATCGTCTATAATCTGTTTCGCAGGTGGCAATATTATCAGTTCCGTTCCGTCCGCACCTTTTTTTGCGGAACTGAGTGCCTTGAAAGTCAGTGATATTGAGCCGGTTCTAGTAATGTGCGGTGCTTAGTAAAGACGTGTAGCCTGTCCGTGCAATGCCATTTGGTGCCTTCGATCGTACCATCCGGTGACAAGTGTGTGACGAAGTGAATGTGCCTTACGACGGTACTGCTGTGTCTGGTGCATCAGTGTTACAGTGGTACTAACGGTTCCCGGCAGCGTAGTCCGGCGCAAGTGATCGAACTAGTGTTTCACCGGTTTCCACGTGTCCACGCACCACAGCGACGATGGACAGCTCCACGAAGCCGGTGAAGAAAAATCCACGCAAGGGAGCGTTCTGTCTGTCGCAGTTGTTCTTCGGCTGGTTACTGCCACTGTTCTACCGTGGGTCACGCCGTGGACTTGGTAAGGACGATCTTACCAAGTGCCTGCGAGCGGACCGATCCGAAGATCTGGGCGAAGAGTTGGAAGAGTAAGTTTTGCGCGTGTCAATCAAGCACGCACTGTTGATAGTTTTGCGGGTCAAGGTGCTGCGAATCTTGCTAGTGCATGTGCTAGTTCAATTTCGTACAGATGCGTATCGGATTGTGCTAGTGACCTACTGAAGAGATGGTAAAAGGGTTTTGGTTTTGTTATTTATTTATCGATTTGTTCTATGTAATTCCTTTTCGTTTTTCGCTTGTTCACGCTTTTTGTTGTCTTCAAGCTTGATGGTGCCTGGTAAAGAAACGATTAAATGAACCATGCATGCGGCTTACCTTTGGTTTACTGATTGGCTCGATCTCTAGCTGAATGATCCTCATAAAAATATGATCCCCGTGTTTACTTTGATGTCTAGATTTTAAGCTCCATACACAATCTCCTTTATTTAGCGCAACGCTTGCTATGATTAGCTACTTCCAGTCCACTGATGAATGCTTTTTGCTCATTGTGCAAATTACAAAGCTCTAACCAGTTTTTACTCCACATCATCTTCGTTAGTTCGCACCTAAGGTAGCGGATCATTTTATGGAACCGTTTATCAGCGGGAAACATCCACAATCTTATCCACAACTCCCTAGAGATGTTTAACGTTTTATCAAATAGGAAAATTTATGTCACCATGTTTTACACTGTCCTTCAACGAGACGTTTGGGCGATAAGCATCTTGAAATTAGCCACCACCGGGCAGAGAACTAACCTGGGCCAATAATGTTAAACTCGTGGCAGATAAAAATGAGTCTGCAAACACACCGGGGAAGCAGAAACCTTGAAACCTTGTTAGTTTGGTAAACACATTTTTGTTAATTTTAGTTTAGACGAGTTTTTTTTCTGTGGATAAGGCATTTTTGGTAGCATAGTTGTACCTACCGCAGAATGTTCACGGTAGAGTTGATCAAGCGGATGCTGCAAATATGAGCACGGTTGAAAAGACGAATAAAAATAATAGGTCCAGTATTTGGCTTATCCACAACCTGTCCAACTTGCCGACGGACGCAAAGTGTGTAAATTATTCTGTCGTTTTTTCTGTACACCTATTCGAAAACAAAACCTGTTTTTTGACGGTACACATTGAATGTTTTTGGCAGCGATCTACCATTAATAAAAGCAGCGTGTTCTTGTGAAAGATTCACGAAAGGACCGCCAATAAGTAACATTTTTTAACTTTAAAGGCACAAGAGAAGATATTTAAATATGGTCTGTGTAACCGTGTCACTTAAATCAATTTTGTTATGAGAACTGATCGTTCTAGAATTTTATGTTGCTAGATCGTTTCAAACCAGTTTCAGGTGGTCATAACGCGAATAACGTGGACAATTAAACTATGGCCGAACTACCGCCCATCAACAAGTCAATCAATCAATCAATTTTGTTCCATTTTTGAAGCAGTGTCGTTTGAATCATTTTCACAGCTGCCAAAGCTAAACTTATTCCAGCAGATCAACCGATAAGAATAGAAACTTACTTACCCTACTAACTAACTATGTAAAGAAACATGTATAACCCTCTAGAAACGCAATCGGTAGAATTATCACACGAGGAAGAAACTAAGACACAAGCACGTTATATTTGATTGCGCTACAACATCAAACAATAACGCATTGATTATCAACAGTTCTGTGCAGCGGTGCACATCTGATGCGTCGGTTTATTGTGCAAAAAGCATAATAAAGTTCTGCTGTTATCGATGTTTCTTCTCCTCTTTTCAACGTTGTTTTGTTATATTTTATTTTATGTGTTTCCCTCCGTTAGACAATGGGAGAAGGAAGTGTCTCAGGCACGTATCGCAAGTCGCGAACCGAAGCTACGCAATGCCCTGTTCCGAACGTTCTACAAGCAGAGTCTGTTCGATGGATTTCTAATATTTCTATTCGTTTTGATAAAGTAAGTACACGTCTATCTTCTCGCCATTCGGTTCTTTACTAACTAATTGTGATGTCTTCCAGAACCATTCTCCCGGTGGTACTTGCCCAGTTGCTGATACAGTTTCAAGAACCCACCAATTCTACGCACGTTGCTGTGGCAAGTATCGATAATGATATCATCACCACCATACCACCGATGGCAATGCCATTGATGATGCTGCCAGACACTACTCAATCTCATCTGGAAAATCTCGTGTTTGACGAGACGGCTATGATAAATAAACGACGGCGGAAGCGAAGGATTCGAATCGACGACGATAAACCGGCACCGGGCAACAGTATTGGTGGAAATAAGCCAGTCGCTGACCAGGAAGGTAATTAATAATGACATTTTAACGAATTTACCATTTCATTTGACTTTCTTCCTGATTGGCGATCGAACTCATCCTTCTAATCAGTACAACCATGTAACTTCCCGCTGCGTGGAATGTTGCTGGTAGTATTTTAGTTTCATTCGTCGTGTTCGTTTCAACTATCTTATCAAGTTGAAACCGTTCACCAATGGTTACGATTAATTAGCATTTGTTCGCTTTTTTTCTTACCCTGTCATAACTGCTCCACAGATGATGATACCTTGGCGACAACTTTGTTTCCCGACATTAGCGAACCGCTTGGGGCCGATGATCCAACGGTAGGAACAAACAGCACACTCATAGACGATCTCTCAGACTTCCTGCATCATGCCTGGAATGATGCATTTTGGCTTTCGGGGCTACTCGTGCTGTTGACACTGTTTGGTTGCTTTTGCTGTCACCATTCCGACCTGCGGGAGCGTCTGGTAGGGGCTAGAATGCGTATTGCCTGCTGTTCGCTAATCTATCGCAAGACGCTGCGCATGTCGAGGAAGGCCGCCGGTCAAACGCCGGCAGGTTACATGATCAACTTACTGTCGAACGATGTGAGCCGGTTGGACTATGGATTTATTTACGTGCACTACGTGTGGGTACTGCCGTTCCAGGCTTGCTTCACCTGCTATCTCATCTGGCGCCGGGTCCAATGGGCTGCTGTTGTCGGTGTGGTTGGGCTGCTTTTGAAAACTATTCCCGTTCAAACCGGGCTTAGTCGGTTGAGCTCCATCATTCGTATGCGTGTGGCCAAAAAGACAGATCAACGTGTTGGCATTATGAACGAACTGATTCAGGGCATTCAGGTGATCAAGATGTACGCCTGGGAGAAACCTTTCCACAAGGTTGTTTCGATAGCGCGCAAGAAGGAAGTGCGGCAAATACGTTGGGCATCGTACATCCGTGGCATCTATCTGAGCACGATGGTGTTTACCGAACGATCAACGCTGTTTCTTGCGATTGCTTGCTGTGTGATCGAGGGACGCTCTATCACGGCCGATATCGTCTTCCCGATGGCACAGTTCTTTAACATTCTACAACTAACGGCTGCCATCTTTTACCCACTTGCTGTGTCGCTTGGTGCTGAGGCACTTGTATCGATTGATCGCATACAGGAGTTCCTGGCACTAGAAGAACACGACTCAAACCCACAATCACCTAACGGTGGTCTGCAACGTCATCTAAACGATTTGCATCTAACGGAGGACAGCAACAAACCAGCCATTGAGCTGCAAAACGTTACTGCCAGCTGGGAAGAAACGACCGAAAAAACGTTAAAAGACGTCACTGTGAAGATCGAAGCGGGAAAGTTGCTGGCAGTGATTGGACCAGTCGGAGCTGGCAAAAGTTCGCTACTGCAGATGTTGCTCGGTGAGCTTCCGATACAAAATGGCACGGCAACCATTAACGGGGATGTTTCGTACGGTTCGCAAGAACCTTGGCTATTTACCGGTACTGTGAGAAATAATATTCTGTTCGGATTGCCGTACGATCGTCATCGCTATCAGGCAGTGGTTCGACACTGTGCCCTTTCGACAGACTTCCAGCAGCTACCGGACGGCGATAAAACCGTGGTAGGCGAACGGGGTACGTCTCTTTCGGGAGGACAGCGTGCACGGGTTAGTTTGGCACGTGCCGTCTACAACAATGCATCCATCTACCTGCTAGATGATCCGCTCAGTGCCGTCGATGCGCACGTTGGCAAGCATCTGTTCGACGAAGTGATCGGTCCTCGAGGATATCTGGCACAGAAACAAAGAGCAACGCGAGTGCTGGTGACCCACCAAGTACACTTCCTCAAGGAGGCGGACTGGATTGTGATAATCGAGGGTGGTAAAATAGTCACGCAAGGTACGTACACGGAACTGGCTAATGGGAAGGTTGATTTCGGTAAGCTACTGAAACCGGCCGGATCGGAGAAGCATGCTTCGGACGAGAACGTTCTGTCGGCGGACATTCCTGAAGACGAGATTCCATTCATCGACGGTGTTACGCTCGATGGGTATAAACTGCTGAAGGGAAGTACGGTCTCGTTACGGGGCGTTACACCGAGCTCTTGTGCGGTAAGTTCTATATATTGCATCTTCTAACACGAGTAACGTGCGAGGTTAATTTTTGAATTTTTTGCCCTCTTTGCAGTCGAGCGTTGCCGACAATCTTGGTCGGCAGGTAGCCGAGGACCAGGCAGAAGGAAGCATTTCGTGGCGCATTTGGGCAACGTACTTCCTGTCGGGCGGCAACATTCTGATGCTGCTGTTCACCTTCTTCATGCTGCTGTTCTCACAAGCGATCGTCAGTGGGTCGGATTATTTCGTTAC
This sequence comes from Anopheles maculatus, assembly GCA_002091835.1. Lineage (NCBI taxonomy): Eukaryota > Metazoa > Arthropoda > Insecta > Diptera > Culicidae > Anopheles > Anopheles maculatus. The sequence goes on from KZ062702.1 coordinate 33,807, forward strand.
CTACTGGACGCGACAGGAAGAATTGCGACTGGTGAACGAATTCGCGGTGCACACATCGACCGTTGACTTTCTCTACACGTATGGTGGCATCATTATCTGTGTGGTCATGTTCACCATCTTCCGAGGCTATCTGTTTTTCAACATTTGCATGAAAGCTTCCCGGAACTTGCACGATCGCATGTTTGCTCGCATCCTTACGGCACCGATGCGTTTCTTCGACACAAACCCTTCGGGTCGAATTCTTAACCGCTTCTCTAAGGATATGGGGGCGATCGATGAGCTGCTGCCGAAGGCAATGATTGAAGCCATACAGATACTGCTTGTTATGACTGGTATTTTAACGATGATTACGATCGTGAATCCGCTGCTGTTAATACCGCTGTTTGGAGCTGTTGTACTGTACGCCTTAGCACTTAAGCTCTATCTGCGTCCGATACAGGATTTGAAACGATTGGAAGGAATCAGTGAGTATAGTACAATCTTCAAGACTCATATTTCATACTGCTCTAACGGCATTGGTTTTGCATGACAACAGCACGCAGTCCGGTGTTTTCACATATTTCGGCCACATTGTCCGGTTTATCAACAATTCGTTCGAGCGGTGTCCAGGAAAAGATTCGCGAAGAGTTTGACGATCTGCAGAACGTACACTCGGCCGTATGGCAGCTGACAATGGCAAGCAATGCTGCACTGGGACTGTGGCTTGATTGTATCAGTACGGCATTCGTGGCTTGCGTGACGTTTAGCTTTATTGTGCTGCATCAGGGTACGGTTTAATATTGGACTAAGATTTCTGAGCGCTATTTACTAAAACCGTCCACTGCTTACAGATACCTTCAGTGCAAACGTAGGTTTAGCCATCTCGCAGGCACTCATCCTCACCGGTATGGTGCAGTACGGCATCCGTCAGACGACAGAATCGATTCAACAGATGACGGCCGTCGAACGTGTGGTACAGTACACCGAAATTACCCCGGAAACGGACCCACCAAAGGTGCCACCTGGTGACTGGCCATGGAAAGGACAGCTCCAGTTCCACAACATGTCACTTCGCTACGAACGGGACGCTCCACCGGTGTTGAAGCATCTGGAGCTAATTATCGAACCGACCTGGAAGGTGGGAATCGTTGGTCGAACTGGTGCGGGTAAATCGTCCCTTATCGGAGCGCTGTTCCGATTGGCGCGCATTGAAGGACGCATAATGATCGACGGTATCGATACGGGTGTAATTTCACTGGAAGCGTTACGTTCAAAGATATCGATCATACCGCAGGATCCGGTACTGTTCAGCGCCACCATACGCTATAACTTGGATCCGTTCAATTTGTACGACGATGATATGCTGTGGCGTGCGATCGGTGAGGTAGAGCTTCGTTCCGCCATCAGCGGCCTAGACTTTATGGTAACGGAGGGTGGCACGAACTTTAGTGTCGGTCAGCGGCAGCTGATCTGCTTAGCACGAGCGATACTGCGTAACAACAAGATTTTGGTACTGGATGAAGCGACAGCTAATGTAGATCCACAGTAAGTACGAACATGGAATAATGAGCTATTTTATTTCTAAACGCATATGCTCCTCTTCACTTTCAGGACGGACGCTCTGATACAGAAAACTATTCGGGAAAAGTTTAAGCACTGCACGGTTCTCACAGTTGCGCATCGTCTGCACACGGTAATGGATTCCGATCGCATACTCGTGATGGATGCTGGCGAAGCCCGGGAATTTGAGGCACCACACGTTCTGCTACAACAAGAAGGTAGTATTCTAAAAGACATGGTCGAAGCCACCGGACCATCCGAGTCGGAATCTCTGAAGCGAATCGCAGCGGACACTTATGCCCGTATGGATCCCAATCGTCATCTCATGAACGGTATGCCGAACCCGTGGCGTTTCGGCAAAGAACCACCGCAATGAACGAAATCAAATCACATTAATCGGTAATTCAGGACGGGATTTTCTCTTCACTACAAGGAGAGCAACTGGTACTGCCTTCTAGTTTAGCTTAGCCTTACCGAACGAAAGAAATGACAGGGAATCAAAAAAAAGAAAACCTCACGGGAATCAATCATCGGTGCAATGAGCTACTCAGAGATTGTTTAAGATTTTCAACGTTGCTTTTGCAACGTATTTAAGTGTTTTGTTTTCTTGGTGTAGCTGTTAGCGTTTATATAACTACTTACCTGTGTACCGTACTTTCACGATCGAACAACGATAATCTACAAAACTAAATGTACTTTAAATGCTAAGTATCGCGTCCAAGAATTGTGGCATGTGGCCAAATGTTTACAAATAAAGTGGAAGAATTTTATCAGGAGTTTTTCAGCTTATTTGCCTCCGTCGTGCATCATGATGACCTCAGCAGATTATCACTCCTATTACTTGTTGCTCAATCTTCATATAAGCTGCACCAGGTTCGTCGGAAAACTTTGCCCGAGTAGCTCTCAGATGTGCATTGATTTGTTTCAAAATTTCAAATAAGCAACCTTTGCTGACCACGTGGTCGCTTGATTTCAAACTAAAACATCGAATGTGCTATGTTTTATGGTGGAAAAACATCGTGTACAGCTTGACAACTGTGTATGTATGCCGTTTTTGTTTTGGTCCTCTGCTTCCGTCTGTTTACTTTAGTTCAAGTATCGAGTGCAAAAGATGCATTTCCATTCAACCGTGTTAGTCATCGCAAGTGCCTTTTGTCGACAGGTTTAACACAAATCGAAAACATGAAATTACTCCTGGTGGCTGTGGTAATTCATGTACTGTTTTTGCTGTCCATTTTCTACATCCACTTCCAATCACCAATACTGAAAGGGCTTCCGGATGGAGCAGAACACGATCTGCCACCGGCCGATAGGTAAGATAAGATGCATGCTTGTTTGCTGAATGCATAAGCAATAACCTGTGTTCTACTTCAGATTGGTGCTATTCGTTGGAGACGGTCTGAGAGCAGAATCATTTCTTAAGCACAATCTAAACCGTACCGACTTTTTGCGAAACACGCTTCTTAACGAGGGTGTGTTTGCAGTATCAAGCACCCGAGTTCCAACCGAATCACGACCGGGCCATGCAGCTTTATTGGCTGGTAAGGAAGTAGTACTCCCTAGCTGTGCGTTTAGGAATGCAATAGGCTAATTATTATCTTACATTCACTCACAGGCGTGTACGAAGATCCAAGCGCCGTGTTCCGTGGCTGGAAAGAGAATCCGGTCGAGTTTGATTCGGTGCTGAATCGTACCACCGTCAGCTATTGCTGGGGTAGTCCAGACATAGTGCATATGTTTTCCCGCGGGGCCACACCAGGACGTGTGCATGTGGCAGCATACGATAGCAATGATGAAAATTTCGCCCAATCAGCCAACACTTCACTGCTAGACATTTGGGTGTTTGATCGGGTACGGCAGTTTCTGGCCAGCGAACAAATGGAAAGGGTCATTTTGTCGCAGAAAAAAGTTATTCTGTTTTTACACTTGCTCGGGCTGGACACGGCGGGCCATGTACACAAGCCCCATTCCGAGTGAGTGAAGGCAACAAAACCAAAGCAATTGAACTTATATGTTGATCGACAGTATGTTGTAGATTATTTACAGAAAATCTTATAACGGTAGACAAAGGTATTGAATCCATCGTAAGACTGTTGGAGAAAGCCACAAAGAACGATGGACGAACTGCGTATATCTTTACATCCGACCACGGTATGACCGATCAAGGTTCGCACGGGGCAGGTCATCCACTTGAAACTGATACGCCTTTTCTAGCCTGGGGGGCAGGTTTTAAGCATTGGAAAGAAACGATTCCTTTACTGGACAATGGGTAAGTATGTAGATGCACTTCCCTTACATGGTAGCCTCGTTCACCGATTCCATTTCTTTCCAGCCATGTGCTGGAGCTGGACAGGCAGAGTATACCGGTGCACCACATAAACCAAGCGGATGCTGCTCCCCTCATGTCCGCAGTGTTAGGTATAAGCGTACCAAAAAATAGTTTAGGGCGACTACCTCGTTCATTGTTGAACGTGTCAGAGGTAAGCATGAATGTGTTACCGATGTAGTATTTGCTTTTCAAAAAACGTTTATTGATAATCCCTCTCAGGAGTATGCAGCCTGGGCGATGCGTAACAATGCGGATCAGCTGCTCACACAATACTACCGCTGGCAACACGAATCCGAGGGCAAAATGTTGCAATGGTTAACGAGCACAAAGCAAACTAGCTTGAAGGTTTTGATAGAAGCACTACAGACCGAGATTGCGGACGCAATGCACCGGAAACGGTACACCGAAGTGGTGTGTTTGGAAACACGACTGGGCTGTTCAGTTGAGTAGCATTTGTTATAATCAAGCTTCATTTATTTATAGCAATCGCTTTGTAAAATGCTGATCGATACGACGCTAAAGGCCATCGAATACTTCCAATGCTACTACAAACCGCATCTGTATGTGGCTCTTACACTGACCATGATGGGCTGGTTGCTGCTGCTTGCCAAAGAAACTATTGCACCATCTAAAAACCGTGTATTCGTCCACAGTCGATCCGTTGCTAGTACAGCTGCGATAGTGGCACTTTTCGTCGTGATTTTTAACATAGGTATGCAACGAACATTAGTGTCCACGCAGAACGCTAACCATCCTGCTCTCGTTGCAGCACAACACACACCGTCTGTGGTAATATTGTACTTTGTAATTCCCATCACACTTTGGGGCTACATTGGATCTCATTGGCGACAGTACGCTCCTCTCATGCGCGGGAAAGCCGTGATGTACGCTGCCGGATTCATCGTTGCGGCAGAAGCATTAGTATTTTTGATGTTTATTTTTATCAAAAACCTATTTTAAAACGATCGTTCTAACTTTTTAATATTCTTCTGCAGGTGTTAGCATTTTTAGATCGACGAATATTAGCACCATTGCTGTGGGTTCATTGCCTGATCGTGATAAAGCCAACTCTACCACTTAAAGGAAATGTATTCAATGCAAGCCGATGGGCACCACTGCAGTGGATAGTGTGTAATTTGCTTTTGTCCGGATTTTTCCTACTTCCCACCATCGGACGTGACAATTCGAACGTGTATCTACTGTAAGTAATGCAGTGTGTAAAGCATAGTTGTTTGATAAATTTACAAAACTTACTATTACTGTTTTACAGGTGCCTCTCAGTTATCGTTTGGACCATCACCAATACAGTAGTCGTATACGTGTCGAAACATTCTCACGTTTATAAAGGCATAGCTTTACTGGTACAAACATCGCAAGCATTGAATTTATTCTACCTTATTTATCTTATCGAAGGATCGATCACCGTTCCACAATGGAGTAGATTGTTGTGTTGGATTTTTGCTGGTAAGAATCTAATGTAATGTAATGTTTACCCTGATACTGAAATTTAGAAGCATTCATATTTTAGCCATCGGACTGTTGTTACCATTCTACACGACAACATCCATCCCGGACCGCATAATGGCACTGTATAGCGGTTTAAGCGGCCCTTACATGATGCTTTCGCTTTCCTACGAACCATTATTCTTGTTATGCTTCTGCTACACGCTCTACTTGTGGCTTTGTGTGGAAAACAGTGCACGCAACAAGCGGAAAAAGGTTAATTTGAAAGATAATTTTATTTAAATTTCAATATTTTTATTTATTATTTTCATACAAATCATTTACAGCTGGATGGGTTCTTTTTTTCCTCATCTTATCGTACGGAAGGAAATATTGACTTCGATCAGACGCGGCGTACTTTTGGCTTTGTATGTACCGGTCGAGGTGGAGCTCGAACTAGAGGAAAAAACTGAACTTTCATGCTTCTTATTTTCTCTTTTCAGATGCTCTTTTTACTAGCATCCTTCTTCGGGACGGGCAATTTGGCAACCGTTAGTTCGTTCGATCCCAACTGGGTCCGGTGCTTCGTGACCACCTTTTCACCGTTCACGATGATGGCACTGATTGTGCTGAAACTTCTAATACCGGTGCTTTTGCTGGTATGCGTTTTGAAAGCGATGGGCATCATATGTTCGGTAAGTTGTTCGAATTGTTGTTCGAATCAGAAAGAGCACTCAGCGAGTTAAATAAAGCTTATCCTACTTTATTTTACCATGTACAGGTACCAAAGACGAAACTGTTTAGCCTCACACTAATCGTGTGCGATTGGATGTGTTTGAACTTTTTCTTTCTTGTCCAAAACAAAGGTTCGTGGATGGATATTGGATCTTCCATCTCGCACTTTGTAATTCTGGAGTGTACGACAATCGTGGTAATGATGCTGTACGAATTCGCTCGTCTCGTGACAGAAGTTTCATTAGCCTCTAAAGGTTGTCGGACGCAACATTCGGCAGAAGATTTTTTGTTATCCCAGAATTTGCCATATTCCAATAAAGAGAGAATTGAGTAGATGTCTCACCACTTACGACGATCCTTCTTCCGCGATGTATTCCTCCGTGCTTTCTGCGTTCGTTTCCAGCAACATGTACTTCTGGTGGATCTTAAGATGCTGCGCGACTGCATTGCTTTTGGTAAAACCTTTCCCACAGATGTGGCAAGCGTACGGTCGCTCGCCAGTGTGAATGCGCCGATGTGCCGTAAGATCGCACTGCTGAGAAAATTTGCGTTCACACATATCACACTCGTATGGTTTCTCACCCGTGTGTGTCCGCATATGCAGTTGCAACAGAAAGACGCGTGCAAAAGCACGGTTACAGACGGTGCACACGTGCGATTTTTCGTTCGTGTGTCGCCGCATATGTACCTTCAGATTGCTGCTCTCGGTGAACCGTTTGTCGCACATGGGACAGGAGTATGGTTTGGTACCGGTGTGTCGTCGTTCGTGCAAGTCTAGGGCGGGCAGTGTTTTGAAGCGCTTTAAGCAGTGCTTGCAGCCAAACGGTCGCTCACCGGTATGCGTACGCAGGTGCGACGTAAGTGCGGATTGCGAAATCCATCGCTTATCGCAGAACGAACATACGAATAGCTTTTTTTGCTGCCGTTGGTCGGAAGTAGTGTATCCGAGAGTATGCTGACCGCGTACGGCACTGTTTGACTGGTGATTATTTTGTACACAATGTGTTTGGTGCGATTTCAGTGTCTGTGGGCTATTAAAGAGAAGCGGGATAAAAAACAGGATAAATAAAGGAAACAGAAACTGGCTGGATTATCGTTACGACATACCTGTCGAATCTTGTCAAACATTTCTCACATGCAACTATGCTGTGTGATAGCAAATGCCGTGCATAATGTTTTGCGGTAACAAAACTGGCTCCACAGTATTCACAGCTGTAGTTCAAATCGTGTTTTACCTCGACCACATTCACACTGAATGCTTCCTCAACATGCCCACTTGTTGCTTCATCTACCATTTGGATTACTTCGAACGTATCGCTACTCTCATAATCCTCGTATATCTCATCACACAGACTATCACTCGGCTCGATCTCGTCCTCCTCAATCAGAGAATCAGTATCGTTTACCGTATCGGCATTATAAAGTAGATTAACTTGTTCCGCGTCATCTGTAGACTCTTCAATCTCTCCAACTGGTAGCTGCGGTAAAGAAAGCAACAATCCCATTGCATTTGTACTTGGTTCTTCTGCATCTTTCACGACGGGCGGGATATCCTCAAACTCATCCAAAATATTGTCCGATTGCTCATTCTCTACGTTGGTTTCTGTTTCAAACATGTGTGATCCGGATTTCGGTGGTACAAGCACATACGATACGTGCTCACAGCGCAAAGCAGTAAGACTTTCGTCTTCTATTGCCATATCAGCAATTACGCTATCGCTCTGAGCATCGTTTGTGATGAGGTTCATTAGTAGATCGTTGGTTTTGCGACAACGTAAACTAAAACGCTCCGCTATCGCGAGATCATTAAGACAATTGCCGCAGATGTGTTTGGAAAAGGTATCATTTTCGAATATCTATAAAAACGATCAACTATTATGAGCATTGTTTGATGGTCCAAAAGCAGCAGGATTCTTACCAGTACAGCTCCATTCCGCGCTATTAGATCGCAGATTTTCATGTTGAATTCATCGAGAGTATCGAACACATACACCATATCCTTGTCCTCCATCAGGCAACAACGACACCCTGTAGCTAGTAGCACTTCTTCCTCCATAGCATCTGTGTTTTGGGGCTTTGTATCTGATACGTTTCATGAGATTGTACAATTTCAACTAGATTTATTGCGGCATTAGCACAATGCTGTTTACGTTTCTGTACGGTTTGTTGTCGGGGTTATTTGTTTTTATGTGTTCTTATTTGACACATGCTGCTGACAGCATGCTTGTCACTTGGCGTCTCAAAATAAGTTCAATTCACGCACTGATTAATTTGTGATACAATCTGCCGGTACAGTTAAAATATTTAAGCATCACTTAAAATGTTTACTTAATATAGATTTTCTATAATTTAAGTAACTTTTCTAACATGTCATTTCATGTAAAACATCGATCATATATATTTTCCTAATGCCTCAATGGATAAAACTATAGGGCTTGCTTCACCTACCAACGGAAGCCATTTTCAAAAGCAAACCAAACGTTCTAGGAAGTGTGTGGAACAGCGCCAAGCTAAAGCTATCTAAACTATCGAAAAATGGAAGACTCTCGTTATCTCATGAACCAAACGGAGCTAATAGCGACACATCAAGACGAACTGAAGCAGGAACTGTTGAAGTATTACCGAACTTCGCTTATCATTAGTCTGCTAAAACAATTCGATGCTCCCATCTCTATTGAAAGCCGTGCACTCCTGTCAATGTACAAACACGACGGAGATCTGCCTTTGGGTAAGTACAATAAAAAATACGTCTTTCTTTTATGAGCGTCTTACATTGGTACGTTATTCCTCTCGCTGTACAGGACTAGATCACATACGTAACGTTGATATTAGCTATCATGAGCGGATAGCTATTGGCAAGTACATTGAAGGAAAGATCACCGAGCAAGTGCGACCATTCGTAGAGAAAGCAAAGCGTTTCAGCGGTGGTGATCTAGCGGAACTTTCTGCAACACAATTCCAGAACCATTACAAAAATCTTCAGCTTGATCAAGAGCGGCAGGAATTGACGGATAAGCTAGCGCAGTTAAAGGTGCGTAAATTACAGCTCATGAAAGCTAGTGCCGAAATCCGCACCGGGCCGTACCAACGAAACAATGTCGAGCTGAAACACGCCGAAGCACGCTCTATGCAGTACAAAACTGAGTAAGTACAAATGGTTATAGCTTACCGAGGCAAATGAATAATTCCATTCTGTTTTTCTTTTTAGATTACTGCAAAAGCTCATAGGGAATGAGATCACGAATTGCACACCGCATGCTGTAAAAGCTATTAAGGAGGTAGCGGCCAACATCAACACATTACTAGGTGATAATGGTAAATAAGAGCACTGAAGGGCTGTTTATTTTAATTCTAATAAATCAATTTAAAATTTGAAAGCACATAAGTTAAAGAAAAACTTGTCCAGTACTGCTCAGTCCGTTATTAATGTAACGAGAGCAGTTCCCCGTAAAATCCAGTGATCTGGGGGCAGTTCCGAATCGAGCAGTACAGAAAGTACGAAATTGGTTGACTGGCCGGTGGTTGATAGAACGCCCGCTCGTACGCTCGTTTTGTATAATGGAGCCTCGTAGCGTTGCCCTACCGTAAGATCTGTGCAAGGTTTAAGCCACACGACGGGCAAATGTGCAATTAACTCCCGATGCCTAGCATCGCAGAGGCCTCCTTCTGCGGGATCCCAACGACCGCACTGTTTAGCCTCGGAAAGGGATAGTACTGCTCCTATAGTACTGCTCGAACTGTACCTTTGAATCATCCAGCAAATTACCACCAAAAGACCAGAGCATACTCCAGGTGAACATTTTGAAAATGTAATGCTTGGCTTCTCCGCGCTCCATAAGATGCAACCCTTGAGTTTCCTGCAGCAGCAAATACAACAACTTGGTCATCATCGTCAGTTTACTGATGTTTACCTGATGAATGCTCCATTTGCAATTGCGATGCAGAAATTTTGTAACGTTTTCGTAGTGTCGCTCGTACAGCGATAGTACGTGCGATTTTAAATCACCATCAAGATGCAGATGCTGGACCGAATTTAGCCACGATTTCACTATCGATGACCATCCTAGGTGTACCGGATCCAGGTAGACCATACCGCACCGGGAGACGGTGGCTGGCGAGGCTTGCGCTAGATCCTGCACCTCAAACACCATATGCACCCAGCTCGTTAGCTTTATGCGCTCCGAATTGGCCAAACACAACATTTTATTGTCGTCTAGCACCGTGTTAAGATTCTCGATCCAAACCGCATCGACTGGCCCATCGCAAACAACCCATTGATGAATTTCATCTAGAAACGTGATAAAAAAAGGTTACATAACTACAGCTTAAGTTTCATAATATCGTTATGCAAAAAAGCATCAATACCTACCGGTTACGGTAACTGCGGACCTTATAGCCAGTCCAAGTAATCCATCGCGCCATTCCATTGTTGCCAAATTTACGAATCCATAAAGTTCATCCATAGAAATCGCTTTAGGATTAAGTGTTTGTATGCGCACTGGACGATACAGTGGGCCGGGAACCTCTTCGGCGTGCAGCTTTTCAAATGCATTCGCCAGTATGTGAAGTACTGTCGTTTTACCACTACCAGTAGGGCCAACCAACATTACACCCCAGCGTACCACCATCGTTTCGTAGAGCTGGAGCGTTTTCAACACCAACTCTGGAACCGGCTGAAGATTGCGATCGATCATACACTGTTCGATTGCTTGTTGTAATTCTCCCCGTTCTGGCTCAGGCAAATCTACACCCGGGAACAGATCACTCAATATGCCATTGAACAGTACAGCGTCATTAGCTAGAAACTTTGGTAAGTTAGAGTCACGCAGGGCAGAAATAAGTGTAACATCTTCCCGTTGATCGGGTGAAGCACGTTTCAATGCACCTGCCATTACGAGGACACTCTTTACCGCACGCATACCGAAATCGTAATGATCCTGCTGACTCAGCTGCTCACTGCACAGTTTGTACATTTGCACCATTTTTTTCGCCAGTATCTTTGATCCCTCAAACCCTTCCGAGTACAGGATCACCTCAGCGATGAGCGCATAGTCCGGTACCATCATTGATATCGGTCGAAACAAAGCTTTCAAATTGTCGGGCAGCTCAGTTCTTCCAGCGTATCCTGGATTCATAGTGATAAAAGCGGCACATGAAGGTTTTAGTCGAATTTCACGTCCTTCAAACAGGAATCTTTTCATTTTGGCAGCTTTTGCATTTCGTATAGTAATCAATTGCTGAGCAATGACTGACAGGACCTCAATATCGATTCGATTGAACTCGTCGAAACAGCACCAGGCGCCTGATTGGGCCAGTCCGGTAAAGAACCGTCCCATCATTTTGTAATCCAATCCATCGGAACAATTAAACACCACGCACTGGATGGCGAGTGCTTTGGCTAAATCTTTGGTGGTTTCCGTTTTGCCCGTACCAGCAGGTCCTGCTGGTGCTCCACCTAGATCCATTTGTAACGCACCCATTAGGCAAAGGTAGCACCGATCGGTAAGCGGTGTAATTACAAGCACTCCTCCCGCACCGAGATATTCGTAGAAGTAGGGCAGATTCGCCGATGCCATTTTCGTTTCTATTAACTCCGTTTCCGACATCCAGTAGTAGCGCAGCATTTTTAACCATTCGAAATCCGTGCTAGAATGGGACAAAATTAAACAAATTTAAACTTAAACGAAAGTAGAGTTAAAAATGTTGTAACACAAGTTGCTTACGATTTTTGCACCCTTTTTGCGATCATTCCTGCAATCATGTCGCGCGCATGTACATCTATAGTGATCAACGCACACAGGACCTTTCGTACGAGTTTGGAAATTTTGGTACGTGCGATTGCAGCTAGAACGGTTAAGTTTTTGGTGAGCTGGCCATGAAACTCTTCCATTCCTTTATCCACGTTCCCCTCTCCGTCGAGAATGTTGTGCACGTCCGCTGCCCATTGTTGTTGGGAAATGGTCAGTACTACCTGGTTCGGATGCTCCTGCATCCAATAGGAGCGATCTTTCAGCCCGTAAACGCGTATACCGTGACGCATGTATCGCTTTACCGCCAAAAACATCGCTTCTTCCACCTTTGACAACCAATCTTCAACAGCACCACGTGCTTTCAAACCGACACCGAACGTGAGACGTTCACCTTCCGGCGAGATCATAGCGATAATGTCGTTGGTCATTACCGATTCACCAGTCTCGGTTTTTTTCTTACCAAACTCTATCTTGGCAATCGCATCAAAGCACTTGGAAAGGTGAGGCTGTACGGCGTACGGGTTTTTCGTTTGTGCCAATATTTCCAGCAATTCGTCGTTGGACAAAAAGTAAAATCTTGGAAACGCCATACGTTTCACCTCCAGATACGCCTCTAAACAGCGGGTGACCTTTTCCAACAAACCATTATTGATTTGTAGCTGCTCCAGCACACCTTCGGCAGTCATCGCACCTAGCGCGAGTGGGGCTTTCTGTGTGCGGCGCATAAGATCCTTCCACGCTTTGTCCACCTGCAGGAACATTTGAGTTTCGTGTGGTAGCTGACGCTGGATATCGGGGGCAGAAAATATTGCTTCCAGATAAATCCACGATTGCTGGCACTGCATCCATTCGTCCAGCGTTCGCGAAAACAGATCCAACTGGGAGACCCAATCGTCTACCTTTGGTTTGATAGGACCCACATGTCTGGAAGCGGCCACTGTACTCACATTAATGCTTGACTCATCTAGTACGGTTTGAATTTCGTCAATTCCTGCAAGAACGAACACATCCCGATGATCTCGATGGCTGATCACGGTCAGTTCCAGCTCCTTCCATGCATTTTCCACCTTGTTAAGCAACGTTTCTAGTCCTGCTTCCGCACTAGCCATGTTCGATACTTCCATCAGTTCGGCCGCTATATCTTCTTCGAATGCGTTCGCGTCTTCAAACGTGTGCAGATAGATTTCGGTCTCTTCCGCCAAATGCCGGTTCAGTATCTGTTCAATCTTTATCCAGTGCCGCGTCTTGAGTGCCGGATTGCGCAAAAACCCAAGCACCGGTATCTTATCCTTAAATTCTTCCGCTTCTGCCTTCAGCTTTGGAATGATATCGTTTTTCGGTAGATTCTTGTCTAGCATGGCACAGTTTTTTAGTATCTTAGTATTGAGTGCTTCCACCTCGTCCATGCTCAGCTCGTGGAAATGTATTTCGTTCCATATTTCCACGGATTCTTTCCACTGCTGCACGCTGTCCCACAGAATCTGGCGCAGCTTTACCTCATTAATGACCTGATCCAGCTTCTCGAACCGAGTCACCTCTAAGCGAAATTCTTTCTGATATTTTTTATACTCCTGAGCCTTTCGCTGGCACATGGTCAAACGTTCGGACAGATCAATCAAGCAGTCGCGAACCTGGGCCGGATCCGATCCCAAATCGAGTAACCATTCCTTCAGTACTTCTTCGTGGATGTCTTCGACTTCGCTGAATATTTTCGTAATGTCCGCCTGTAGACACAGGTCAAATTTATTGATCAGATCCTGCTTTTGCGCCCGCTTATTTTCCAGCGTAATGCTGATTTCACTCAGAAACTCCTCCATATCTAGAATGGTATTGCAATATTATTGGCATTGTTTGCAGTATCGTAAACAGGTTTCCACTTACCCAGATATTTATCTTTGTCTTCATCGGAAAAGGTAACCTGGTAGTTTTTCATGATTTTTAACGCTTCATACGCATAGTTTAGCTCTTTTTGCAAGCTTGCTACATGCTCGTGACAAACTTCCAAATGATTAAAGTAGTAAATGTAATGATTCGTTTCCTCCGGTACAATAAGCAGCTTTGTCTGCAGTTCTTCGCCCTTCTGCTCAACGTAGTTGATTTTCTCCATGGCTAGCCGTGGAATGGTTTCATCCAACACCGCTAGCAGCTGCTGACAGATCGGTGTAATCTCTTCGCGAAACGCCACCTGCTTAACTTGCAGCAAACCCAGCGGATATGATTCCTGGATCTTCTCTAGCTCGGTCATCTGATTGCTAAACCGTTCGCAAAACATTTTAAGAACTTCCAAATTCGTTTCACCTCTGATTACGTTATGATCAACGGCAAGATTTTCTTGATACGATAAACGAATTCGATCGAACTGAACGACGTACTGATCGACGCTATTGTACGCCTCGACAATACCGTCGAATATGGTTTTCACATCATCCGATAATTGAATATCGTTTCTAATGATGAAATCAAGGCTGGGCGGGTTTCCGCAAAGTCTGTCCTCTTTTCTTCCCATAATTGTCGGTCTGAAAATAAGATGAGCGGAAGACCAGTTTACAATAGTATATGTATAATATCTTCGATTGTTTGCTATAAACCTTACTCGGTGTAGATGTCAAAATACGTGTCGCTTTGGAATCGATCTATTTTGTAAACCGTCCGCATAACCAGATTGCTCAGGTCCTCTAGCATTCGCGTGGTTACCTCGCGCGAAGGATCAAGATCGATGTGCGTTGGTTTCAGTACCAGCTCCACATTCATGAACGGAGGCTTGGCACAACGCACGTCAGCATTCAATGGACCATTTTCCATAAAGTTCAAAAATACGTTTGCGAGATTTTTGAACGACTCGCGCAGAATTTGATGAAGCAGCGTGATCATCATCTGATCAGCACAGGCTAGAAAACGGGCCAATAAAGCGCACAGTTTACGCTTATTTGCTCGTTCGGTGAAGCTCATCATGTCCTTCAGCTTTTTCTTATTGGTCACATTTATCGCTTCATCTTGGGGCGAGAAGCCCCGATCAATGAGTGTGTTGCAGCATGCATCAACTGAAAAGAACACATCTCGCTGAGTAATTAATAAAATGCATTAAATATTTTTCACTTACACAGAACCGTACGCATCTTTTCCCGCAACTGTTGAAGTAGATCGCGCACCTGCTCAAAGGTGGTCATCTGCGTTTCAATAAAGTAAGGCAGATGCCAGTTTTCCGACACGGACACGTCAAAAAACCGGAACCCTACAAGCTGCACAAACTCGTCCTGCATCGTCAGCAGTGCTCTAGCCAACCGTGGGAGCACCACAAAAGCACTGGCAGCAATCTTTTGGCGTGCGTTCTCATATTTGTACCACTGGATGTTGCGCAGCCAGATGCGGAATGCTTTGGCACGACGATAATGCTTGAAGAACCCTAGCTCCGTAAGCTTGCGGTACTTGCGATAGTCAGCTAACCATGCGTCGAGCTCGGTGAAGTGATTTTCCGCATCACTCCAAAACGTAACTCCGTGTCGGCTGACAGTAAAATATTCATGCTTGTCCGCCTTACTGAATGGAACCTCCCTGAAGGAAAGGAAATTTTAAATCCTACGAACAGGAATCGCCTAAAAAGTAGTTTTGATTGAAGTGTCTTACAAAAAACTATACGGCGTGAAATGTTCACTGTTTTTTGAGTACGCGTAAGTAAGGAACACGAAACTGTTGTCCTTCAATTGTTTGATTCTCTCCTGGATCAGCACCTCCAAATCAATCGGTACGGGTATGTTCAGTTGGCGAGTTCGGGCGGCAATCCGCTTCTTACGTTCCCTGTTAACGACAGTTACGATTTATCTTCCAATCAGTTAAACCGAATGAAAAATGTATTACAGGTTGATACTTACTCGCCCAATGCGAAAGTAAATACGGCTTTCGGTTTAGTTAAGGCCGATTTTACTTTCTTTGCCGGTTTACTCATTTCGATTGAAATAAATCTTTTACCACCTTTTCGTATTGAAGTCTAGCATACTCAGTGGAAAATGTTTGAATGATGTACATAACTTCCATAGCAACGTTTCCACATGGTTACCTTGACTTTCACAAACGGCCTAACACACCTGTTGACTAGCGGTAAGATACAAGTACATACATACATATTCATACAAAAAAAGCAAAACATAATTTTATTTCATGATGATGGCCGCCGCACGACACTAATATTTGAATAACACTATTATTTGGACGGAATGAGTGAATTTCACACTGTGTGAAAATTGTGAATAAATATATATTGCAGCTTTAATTTAGAAATTTAAAAATATATTCCAACTCGAGGGAAGTGTCTTCCTCCAAATCTGTACAGTGTACGGCATTCATTACTTTGTTCTTCCCGAACATGGCACGCAACGTTTGTGGTCTGGTAAGTTTAGCCACTTCCTGAAAAAATATACACAGTCAAAAAGATTTCAACAAAATGGTTTCATCGCATTAATCCAGTTTGTATCGCTTACCGGACAGATAGGGCCACAAAAGTCACGAAAACTTTGGTATGTACTGCGGTTATCATCGTACTTGTTCGTAATTTCCAAAGCCATGCAATCACCACTTATCATTTGCATTACCATCGACTGAACGGAAGAAAATGTCATTAGTTAACCTGTAAGATGTCTAGAGAAATATGATAGTAACAGTACCTCATATTCAGGGACGACACCTTTGTACACTTCAAGAAACTCTTCACAATTAGGCCGCTCGAAACGCAGCATCTTTATGGCGGTGACGGTAAATTTTTTGCGCAGTATTTCCGTTATTATTTCTCCAGCTTTGCCTTCCCTAACTCCAGCTTTGCCTTCCCTAGCCGCGTGTGGTTTGACGATGCACAAAGTACTGTTTGTGTAAAGGGCCGACGAACGAAGTACGAGCTTGATGTCGTTGTTCAAAAATATGAAACGAGATTCCTGCAAAGAAAACACAAGTTATGTTCATGTTGCTTTTGGCTCATACAAAGATTGCGCGTACATTAGCTGCTTCTTCTGCTGATCGTGAACAGTAAACGTCACCCCCGTACAATCCACGGAAACTGTTTGGGGCGCACTGTTTAGCCTCGGAAAGGGATTCCGGTCCGCACAACTCCCGGTACTGATTGTACGCATTGTTTCCTATAATCTCCAGGGCGATAAACGACTGGCTAGGCATACAATCCATCAGATAGTTCAAACTAGAAGCTTCCGAACGAACAGACTTTAGCATTGAGGAATAGTTTTCATCAATCTTCAACATTGCCAGCCGACGAACACCCAATCCTGCTTTGTGTATCCTCGTCAATATTTCACCAATGTGTAGCAATGCTTCCGCTTTAATCAACCCGAAGGATCTATTCGAAAGACAAGGGGAAAGTGGATAAGCAAAATGTTTTTAAAATTCCGTACCGCCTCAACATCATTTACAGTTGTTCGTCCGATTTCTTGTTTCTCGTCTTTGCATCTCCGTAATCAAGAATGTTGATCTGTTTGCCAAAGATGAGCAGTTTTGCCCCGATGAAGAAGTCATTCTCGTTCAGCTCTTCGATTTTTGTACGGCGCAGGAAAGTTTTACGCGTTTTCAAATCGACCAACTCCACTGAATTATCGCTCGGGAAAAAGCTTACAACCAGCTGCCGGTTGAGATCGGCTTCTTTCTGGTACCATTCTCCCAAATACACGTTGCTGTTTGTATTCTGCAAAACGATACAAAGGTATAACATTAGGATTAAGTGTTTGTATGCGCACTGGACGATACAGTGGGCCGGGAACCTCTTCGGCGTGCAGCTTTTCAAATGCATTCGCCAGTATGTGAAGTACTGTCGTTTTACCACTACCAGTAGGGCCAACCAACATTACACCCCAGCGTACCACCATCGTTTCGTAGAGCTGGAGCGTTTTCAACACCAACTCTGGAACCGGCTGAAGATTGCGATCGATCATACACTGTTCGATTGCTTGTTGTAATTCTCCCCGTTCTGGCTCAGGCAAATCTACACCCGGGAACAGATCACTCAATATGCCATTGAACAGTACAGCGTCATTAGCTAGAAACTTTGGTAAGTTAGAGTCACGCAGGGCAGAAATAAGTGTAACATCTTCCCGTTGATCGGGTGAAGCACGTTTCAATGCACCGGCCATTACGAGGACACTCTTTACCGCACGCATACCGAAATCGTAATGATCCTGCTGACTCAGCTGCTCACTGCACAGTTTGTACATTTGCACCATTTTTTTCGCCAGTATCTTTGATCCCTCAAACCCTTCCGAGTACAGGATCACCTCAGCGATGAGCGCATAGTCCGGTACCATCATTGATATCGGTCGAAACAAAGCTTTCAAATTGTCGGGCAGCTCAGTTCTTCCAGCGTATCCTGGATTCATAGTGATAAAAGCGGCACATGAAGGTTTTAGTCGAATTTCACGTCCTTCAAACAGGAATCTTTTCATTTTGGCAGCTTTTGCATTTCGTATAGTAATCAATTGCTGAGCAATGACTGACAGGACCTCAATATCGATTCGATTGAACTCGTCGAAACAGCACCAGGCGCCTGATTGGGCCAGTCCGGTAAAGAACCGTCCCATCATTTTGTAATCCAATCCATCGGAACAATTAAACACCACGCACTGGATGGCGAGTGCTTTGGCTAAATCTTTGGTGGTTTCCGTTTTGCCCGTACCAGCAGGTCCTGCTGGTGCTCCACCTAGATCCATTTGTAACGCACCCATTAGGCAAAGGTAGCACCGATCGGTAAGCGGTGTAATTACAAGCACTCCTCCCGCACCGAGATATTCGTAGAAGTAGGGCAGATTCGCCGATGCCATTTTCGTTTCTATCAACTCCGTTTCCGACATCCAGTAGTAGCGCAACATTTTTAACCATTCGAAATCCGTGCTAGAATGGGACAAAATTAAACAAATTTAAACTTAAACGAAAGTAGAGTTAAAAATGTTGTAACACAAGTTGCTTACGATTTTTGCACCCTTTTTGCGATCATTCCTGCGATCATGTCGCGCGCATGTACATCTATAGTGATCAACGCACACAGGACCTTTCGTACGAGTTTGGAAATTTTGGTACGTGCGATTGCAGCTAGAACGGTTAAGTTTTTGGTGAGCTGGCCATGAAACTCTTCCATTCCTTTATCCACGTTCCCCTCTCCGTCGAGAATGTTGTGCACGTCCGCTGCCCATTGTTGTTGGGAAATGGTCAGTACTACCTGGTTCGGATGCTCCTGCATCCAATAGGAGCGATCTTTCAGCCCGTAAACGCGTATACCGTGACGCATGTATCGCTTTACCGCCAAAAACATCGCTTCTTCCACCTTTGACAACCAATCTTCAACAGCACCACGTGCTTTCAAACCGACACCGAACGTGAGACGTTCACCTTCCGGCGAGATCATAGCGATAATGTCGTTGGTCATTACCGATTCACCAGTCTCGGTTTTTTTCTTACCAAACTCTATCTTGGCAATCGCATCAAAGCACTTGGAAAGGTGAGGCTGTACGGCGTACGGGTTTTTCGTTTGTGCCAATATTTCCAGCAATTCGTCGTTGGACAAAAAGTAAAATCTTGGAAACGCCATACGTTTCACCTCCAGATACGCCTCTAAACAGCGGGTGACCTTTTCCAACAAACCATTATTGATTTGTAGCTGCTCCAGCACACCTTCGGCAGTCATCGCACCTAGCGCGAGTGGGGCTTTCTGTGTGCGGCGCATAAGATCCTTCCACGCTTTGTCCACCTGCAGGAACATTTGAGTTTCGTGTGGTAGCTGACGCTGGATATCGGGGGCAGAAAATATTGCTTCCAGATAAATCCACGATTGCTGGCACTGCATCCATTCGTCCAGCGTTCGCGAAAACAGATCCAACTGGGAGACCCAATCGTCTACCTTTGGTTTGATAGGACCCACATGTCTGGAAGCGGCCACCGTACTCACATTAATGCTTGACTCATCTAGTACGGTTTGAATTTCGTCAATTCCTGCAAGGACGAACACATCCCGATGATCTCGATGGCTGATCACGGTCAGTTCCAGCTCCTTCCATGCATTTTCCACCTTGTTAAGCAACGTTTCTAGTCCTGCTTCCGCACTAGCCATGTTCGATACTTCCATCAGTTCGGCCGCTATATCTTCTTCGAATGCGTTCGCGTCTTCAAACGTGTGCAGATAGATTTCGGTCTCTTCCGCCAAATGCCGGTTCAGTATCTGTTCAATCTTTATCCAGTGCCGCGTCTTGAGTGCCGGATTGCGCAAAAACCCAAGCACCGGTATCTTATCCTTAAATTCTTCCGCTTCTGCCTTCAGCTTTGGAATGATATCGTTTTTCGGTAGATTCTTGTCTAGCATGGCACAGTTTTTTAGTATCTTAGTATTGAGTGCTTCCACCTCGTCCATGCTCAGCTCGTGGAAATGTATTTCGTTCCATATTTCCACGGATTCTTTCCACTGCTGCACGCTGTCCCACAGAATCTGGCGCAGCTTTACCTCATTAATGACCTGATCCAGCTTCTCGAACCGAGTCACCTCTAAGCGAAATTCTTTCTGATATTTTTTATACTCCTGAGCCTTTCGCTGGCACATGGTCAAACGTTCGGACAGATCAATCAAGCAGTCGCGAACCTGGGCCGGATCCGATCCCAAATCGAGTAACCATTCCTTCAGTACTTCTTCGTGGATGTCTTCGACTTCGCTGAATATTTTCGTAATGTCCGCCTGTAGACACAGGTCAAATTTATTGATCAGATCCTGCTTTTGCGCCCGCTTATTTTCCAGCGTAATGCTGATTTCACTCAGAAACTCCTCCATATCTAGAATGGTATTGCAATATTATTGGCATTGTTTGCAGTATCGTAAACAGGTTTCCACTTACCCAGATATTTATCTTTGTCTTCATCGGAAAAGGTAACCTGGTAGTTTTTCATGATTTTTAACGCTTCATACGCATAGTTTAGCTCTTTTTGCAAGCTTGCTACATGCTCGTGACAAACTTCCAAATGATTAAAGTAGTAAATGTAATGATTCGTTTCCTCCGGTACAATAAGCAGCTTTGTCTGCAGTTCTTCGCCCTTCTGCTCAACGTAGTTGATTTTCTCCATGGCTAGCCGTGGAATGGTTTCATCCAACACCGCTAGCAGCTGCTGACAGATCGGTGTAATCTCTTCGCGAAACGCCACCTGCTTAACTTGCAGCAAACCCAGCGGATATGATTCCTGGATCTTCTCTAGCTCGGTCATCTGATTGCTAAACCGTTCGCAAAACATTTTAAGAACTTCCAAATTCGTTTCACCTCTGATTACGTTATGATCAACGGCAAGATTTTCTTGATACGATAAACGAATTCGATCGAACTGAACGACGTACTGATCGACGCTATTGTACGCCTCGACAATACCGTCGAATATGGTTTTCACATCATCCGATAATTGAATATCGTTTCTAATGATGAAATCAAGGCTGGGCGGGTTTCCGCAAAGTCTGTCCTCTTTTCTTCCCATAATTGTCGGTCTGAAAATAAGATGAGCGGAAGACCAGTTTACAATAGTATATGTATAATATCTTCGATTGTTTGCTATAAACCTTACTCGGTGTAGATGTCAAAATACGTGTCGCTTTGGAATCGATCTATTTTGTAAACCGTCCGCATAACCAGATTGCTCAGGTCCTCTAGCATTCGCGTGGTTACCTCGCGCGAAGGATCAAGATCGATGTGCGTTGGTTTCAGTACCAGCTCCACATTCATGAACGGAGGCTTGGCACAACGCACGTCAGCATTCAATGGACCATTTTCCATAAAGTTCAAAAATACGTTTGCGAGATTTTTGAACGACTCGCGCAGAATTTGATGAAGCAGCGTGATCATCATCTGATCAGCACAGGCTAGAAAACGGGCCAATAAAGCGCACAGTTTACGCTTATTTGCTCGTTCGGTGAAGCTCATCATGTCCTTCAGCTTTTTCTTATTGGTCACATTTATCGCTTCATCTTGGGGCGAGAAGCCCCGATCAATGAGTGTGTTGCAGCATGCATCAACTGAAAAGAACACATCTCGCTGAGTAATTAATAAAATGCATTAAATATTTTTCACTTACACAGAACCGTACGCATCTTTTCCCGCAACTGTTGAAGTAGATCGCGCACCTGCTCAAAGGTGGTCATCTGCGTTTCAATAAAGTAAGGCAGATGCCAGTTTTCCGACACGGACACGTCAAAAAACCGGAACCCTACAAGCTGCACAAACTCGTCCTGCATCGTCAGCAGTGCTCTAGCCAACCGTGGGAGCACCACAAAAGCACTGGCAGCAATCTTTTGGCGTGCGTTCTCATATTTGTACCACTGGATGTTGCGCAGCCAGATGCGGAATGCTTTGGCACGACGATAATGCTTAAAGAACCCTAGCTCCGTAAGCTTGCGATACTTGCGATAGTCAGCTAACCATGCGTCGAGCTCGGTGAAGTGATTTTCCGCATCACTCCAAAACGTAACTCCGTGTCGGCTGACAGTAAAATATTCATGCTTGTCCGCCTTACTGAATGGAACCTCCCTGAAGGAAAGGAAATTATAAATCCTACGAACAGGAATCGCCTAAAAAGTAGTTTTGATTGAAGTGTCTTACAAAAAACTATACGGCGTGAAATGTTCACTGTTTTTTGAGTACGCGTAAGTAAGGAACACGAAACTGTTGTCCTTCAATTGTTTGATTCTCTCCTGGATCAGCACCTCCAAATCAATCGGTACGGGTATGTTCAGTTGGCGAGTTCGGGCGGCAATCCGCTTCTTACGTTCCCTGTTAACGACAGTTGTGATTTATCTTCCATTCGGTTAAACTGAATGAAAAATGTATTACAGGTTGATACTTACTCGCCCAATGCGAAAGTAAATACGGCTTTCGGTTTAGTTAAGGCCGATTTTACTTTCTTTGCCGGTTTACTCATTTCGATTGAAATAAATCTTTTACCACCTTTTCGTATTGAAGTCTAGCATACTCAGTGGAAAATGTTTGAATGATGTACATAACTTCCATAGCAACGTTTCCACATGGTTACCTTGACTTTCACAAACGGCCTAACACACCTGTTGACTAGCGGTAAGATACAAGTACATACATATTCATACACAAAAAGCAAAACATAATTTTATTTCATGATGATGGCCGGCCGCACGACACTAATATTTGAATAACACTATTATTTGGACGGAATGAGTGAATTTCACACTGTGTGAAAATTGTGAATACATATATCATGCAGCTTTAATTTAGAAATTTAAAAATATATTCCAACTCGAGGGAAGTGTCTTCCTCCAAATCTGTACAGTGTACGGCATTCATTACTTTGTTCTTCCCGAACATGGCACGCAACGTTTGTGGTCTGGTAAGTTTAGCCACTTCCTGAAAAAATATACACAGTCAAAAAGATTTCAACAAAATGGTTTCATCGCATTAATCCAGTTTGTATCGCTTACCGGACAGATAGGGCCACAAAAGTCACGAAAACTTTGGTATGTACTGCGGTTATCATCGTACTTGTTCGTAATTTCCAAAGCCATGCAATCACCACTTATCATTTGCATTACCATCGACTGAACGGAAGAAAATGTCATTAGTTAACCTGTAAGATGTCTAGAGAAATATGATAGTAACAGTACCTCATATTCAGGGACGACACCTTTGTACACTTCAAGAAACTCTTCACAATTAGGCCGCTCGAAACGCAGCATCTTTATGGCGGTGACGGTAAATTTTTTGCGCAGTATTTCCGTTATTATTTCTCCAGCTTTGCCTTCCCTAACCGCGTGTGGTTTGACGATGCACAAAGTACTGTTTGTGTAAAGGGCCGACGAACGAAGTACGAGCTTGATGTCGTTGTTCAAAAATATGAAACGAGATTCCTGCAAAGAAAACACAAGTTATGTTCATGTTGCTTTTGGCTCATACAAAGATTGCGCGTACATTAGCTGCTTCTTCTGCTGATCGTGAACAGTAAACGTCACCCCCGTACAATCCACGGAAACTGTTTGGGGCGCACTGTTTAGCCTCGGAAAGGGATTCCGGTCCGCACAACTCCCGGTACTGATTGTACGCATTGTTTCCTATAATCTCCAGGGCGATAAACGACTGGCTAGGCATACAATCCATCAGATAGTTCAAACTAGAAGCTTCCGAACGAACAGACTTTAGCATTGAGGAATAGTTTTCATCAATCTTCAACATTGCCAGCCGACGAACACCCAATCCTGCTTTGTGTATCCTCGTCAATATTTCACCAATGTGTAGCAACGCTTCCGCTTTAATCAACCCGAAAGATCTATTCGAAAGACAAGGGGAAAGTGGATAAGCAAAATGTTTTTAAAATTCCGTACCGCCTCAACATCATTTACAGTTGTTCGTCCGATTTCTTGTTTCTCGTCTTTGCATCTCCGTAATCAAGAATGTTGATCTGTTTGCCAAAGATGAGCAGTTTTGCCCCGATGAAGAAGTCATTCTCGTTCAGCTCTTCGATTTTTGTACGGCGCAGGAAAGTTTTACGCGTTTTCAAATCGACCAACTCCACTGAATTATCGCTCGGGAAAAAGCTTACAACCAGCTGCCGGTTGAGATCGGCTTCTTTCTGGTACCATTCTCCCAAGTACACGTTGCTGTTTGTATTCTGCAAAACGATACAAAGGTATAACATTTAACATGTTCAAGAAATAATCTCAATATGATAGTGTTTATTAGTAATACAAAACTTACCATCGATAAAGGAGAGATTTTTAGGTTAATTGCACGAATTAACAGCAACTATATTTCCTGGCGATCACAACCGTTTTTATTTGTTTACTTCGTTTACGCGGAACGTAGCTGTTGTCAATGGTAACCGACTTACAGGGATCGTATCCTGCCGTTTGAAGCTGAACTTGACGGGTTTTCTAGGAAAACCATGAAAAACGTTATTTTTCCAGTTTTTTTTTTAATTAAATTGAGATTTAAGTAAATGTTTGGCGTAGGAGTAACATTTCATTAAAAAAACCTATAAATAATATTAATCTTTTCACCTATAGCACATACGTAACCGTGTAAATGCTGCATAATCGACATCAACCGTTTATATTTCCAAGATGTATAGATAACTCGTAACCTTGTCAACATTTTGACAGCAGACCGGTACAAAAAATGAAGTTATCATACCTTAGTTTTACACATCCTGGTCAATCCAAAAGTGCGGCATTTTGTGTGCTACTGTGTGCTGCAATCGTCAAGCAAAAGAACTGTGAATATCGTAGTGAAAGCTACATCGGACTGCGTTTTATGTGCTTGAATAATATTTCTGAGCTTGTGCGATTGCCGTTAAAGAAAGCTAGACAGTAAACGGTCCACTTTCGCTGCCGTGAGTCTCGTGATTTGGTTTGCCGGCAGAACCTTCGCTACTCGGCATTTTGGCTATTGGAATTGAACGCCGCTTTGACAAACGCACACACATACACATACAGAGACGCGCGCGCACGTAGCGTCGGAAAAAGGGGTACGAGAACGACTTGCTGCTGCTGCTGCTAGGCACAAAATCTGCCAAACAGCACCGTGCCGCTGTAGCTCTCGTCCATTTGCCAAGGTTAACGAAATTGGCGGGAGCTTGAACAACAGAACTTTGGCTGTTTCTCATCTGGGTGCATCAAAATGGGTGATCGAGCAGATGGTGGTAAGTGACGGCAATGATCCTTTGTCCCAAAGCACTATTGATAACTAATATTGGTTTGTGCAATTAATGTTTCTCCTTTTCGCAGCGGAAGCATTCGACGATGCGGTCGAAGAGCGTGTCATTAATGAGGAGTACAAAATTTGGAAGAAAAACACTCCCTTCCTGTACGATTTGGTCATGACACACGCGCTCGAGTGGCCTTCCCTAACTGCCCAGTGGCTGCCGGATGTGACGAAGCCGGAAGGAAAAGATTATTCGGTGCACCGGCTCATACTCGGTACGCACACATCCGACGAGCAGAACCATCTGCTGATCGCGAGCGTGCAGCTGCCGAACGAGGACGCACAATTCGACACCGGTCACTACGATAATGAGAAGGGCGAATTTGGTGGGTTTGGCTCGGTGTCGGGAAAGATCGAAATTGAGATCAAAATTAACCACGAGGGTGAAGTGAACCGGGCCCGCTACATGCCACAAAATCCGTGCGTGATCGCCACCAAAACACCGTCGAGCGATGTGCTTGTGTTCGACTACACGAAACATCCGAGCAAGCCGGAACCGAGCGGAGAGTGTCACCCGGATTTGCGACTGCGGGGACACCAGAAGGAGGGTTACGGGTTGTCGTGGAACCCGAACCTGAACGGGTATCTGCTGTCCGCTAGTGACGATCATACCATCTGCCTGTGGGACATTAATGCCACACCGAAGGAGCATCGGTTGATCGATGCAAAGAACATCTTCACCGGACATACGGCGGTGGTGGAAGATGTGGCATGGCATTTGCTGCACGAATCACTGTTCGGTTCGGTGGCCGACGATCAGAAGCTGATGATCTGGGATACGCGATGCAACAACACCTCGAAACCGTCCCACACGGTCGACGCACACACGGCCGAGGTCAACTGTCTGAGCTTCAATCCGTACTCGGAGTTTATTCTGGCGACGGGATCGGCCGACAAGACGGTCGCGCTTTGGGATTTGCGCAACTTGAAGCTGAAACTACACTCGTTCGAATCGCATCGTGATGAAATTTTCCAGGTACAGTGGTCACCGCACAACGAAACGATCCTAGCATCGTCCGGTACGGATCGCCGACTGCACGTGTGGGATCTGTCGAAGATCGGGGAGGAGCAGAGCGCTGAGGATGCGGAAGATGGTCCGCCGGAGTTGCTGTTTATTCACGGTGGCCACACGGCAAAGATATCGGACTTTTCATGGAACCCGAACGAACCGTGGGTCATCTGTTCCGTGTCGGAGGACAACATTATGCAGGTGTGGCAGATGGCGGAAAACATGTACAACGATGAGGATCCGGATGTGCCGGCAAGTGAGATCGAGAGTGGTGCACCGTAAGAAGGCCGATCGTTTTTGTACTTGTGTTTTTAAACATACGCATAATTATTTGAATAGGGTCGCGTAACTATGTTTCGTTCGGAATTTATGTTATCTTTCCGTTTCCGTTTTTTTTTTACTCAATGCACTGCATGTGGTCTGCACCGTCGGAGTACGTGAGGTTACTGTATCAGCATATGATTGAAATAAAGTTCATTTTACGGACACACACATACACACACGGAATCCTTATATGTAAAAGATCCTTCCCATTGGTCCAACAGTCTGATACTAGGAGTAATCACATAACATTCAATAAAATCAAACTCTGAAGTATATTATTGTTTCAATGTGACACGGAGAAAGCATTATATACTTCGGCTTGTACAAGTCCGATTGTTCCAACGGAACCTCTGTGGACAATAATGCAATATTTATTTATATAAGTTAACGCAACCAAATGGCAGGATAATGTAGAACGTGCTACTACGGCAACAAGCATCGTTTGAATTATCATGTCATGAAAATCGTCATGAAAAACATTTTGGACTTCCAGGCTCTGGCAGATGACTCTACAAGGACTCAGTCGTAAGCCCCAAAAGGAGCAGTAAACCTTTGATTATGTGGGGAGTACAATAGTTCCTCAGCTGCTATACCCAGTTTCATCAAATAAGAAGAAGAAAAAGCACTGCCAACCAGACAATGGTGCTTGAATGTGAGCGTTTCTTACCTTTGCCATCATAAAAACATTCCTAAACAACATAGACACGCGTTTATCGCAATTCCATTATATGTTAAGTTTATTTAAGATGGATTGAAAAAAAAACACTAACGTTCAATTGTCACTATTGACACGCTCTACATCATTGAGTTTTGTCTTATTTTACAGTAAATTGTAGCTCATTATATCGCTCGTGATCGTCCCACATCATCTGCAGCCGAGATGCTCTGAAAACATTCGATTTTTCCCATTCAAGCTTACGATACAAGTTCCTTGACAAACTGCATAAAAGTATGATGTTTCGCCGAACTAACGGAAAACAAAGATTCCATCGCACATCCTTAGGCGGCAGATTTGAACCGGCTCCAATCTTAATCTTGCCTTTTCGGCGTAATCCACCGAAGCAGTTGCAACCTTTCCGGCACCGTTCGATGCCGTTGCACCGGTGGTAGCTGCCGACTGGCCGAAGCGTGCCTGTCTCTTTGCCAACTTTTCCTCCTGTTCGAGTTTGCTCATTTCAGACGACACGGAACAACCGAACCGTTCGGCACGCTTTTTCAGTGCATCCAACGATGCCGGTGTACTGTTGCTCGTGGCTGTAATGCTGCCAGACCCGGTCAGTCCAAATCTTGCCGCACGGGCCTGCATTTTTTCCGTAGCCGCGGTGGTGGTGGTGGTAGCGGACGCGGCAGCGGTACTGGACGGAGGGGATCCTGTTTTGGTGGCACCGAATTAAATTGCTAGCCATACGGCTGCCATCATTTCCACGCCGGAGGAAGTGGAACGGTTGACCAGCCGCATGCGAGAAGCGAAGGAGCTGCAGATTCAGGTGGTGCCGGAAGAATTCCTGGAGGATGTGCAGGGCGGTGGTGCGCTTTCGTTCATCACTAGCCGTGCCATCTGCGATTGGGGTTCGGATCCGCAGACGCGCATCCCAACCGACGAGGAAAGCAAATCTCGCTCGAAAAAGAGCATCTACGAAAAGTCAGTACCGGCCAAGATGAAGCTACAGGTTAAAAGTGGGCTGATCGTCGATCCGGTCCAAATCTTGCCGCACGGGCCTGCATTTTTTCCGTAGCCGCGGTGGTGGTGGTGGTAGCGGACGCGGCAGCGGTACTGGACGGTGGTGATCCTGTTTTGGTGGCACCGAATTTTTTCGCTCTCATTTCCAATCGCTCCAGTGCGGTAAGCTGTCCCAGTTTGACTACCTTCTTTTCCGGCTCCCCATCGCTACCACTGTTAGTGGCGCTGGATGGTGTAGTCGAAAACGGTTGCCTTTGTGCTTTCGGTGCTTCAGCCAGCGGGCTGCTGGTCGCGTCCGACGTAAGTGTGGGTTTGGTGATGGAAATGTTTCGCTTGAGGGATATCTTACGGGGGGTTGCCGCTGGTGCTTCGGATTTGTCCGAGTTTTGGTTCGGTTCATCTTCCGGCTTACGGGGCTGGTCGGGCGAAATCGATTTCGATGTTTCGCTCGGCGTGGGCGACTTCAGTATCTGCTCCTCCTCCGCTACCGGATCGGTGAGATCTTTGTCCTCGTCCAGTAGATCATCGTTCAATTCGTCATCCAGCAGATCTTCTGAGTTGGCTGTATCCTCTAGTACATCCCCACCGTCTGTAAAAGATGCAAGCGGTTTAGCGTGTCAACCCAGGGACAAACAACTAGCTGTGTCAACCACGATGCCTCTATGACCTACCCAGCAATGCAGTCTGTAGCCGATCGACCAGCTCGTTCTTGTTGCCGATTACACTCAAACCTCGTGCCTTTAGCTCCTTTTTCAGATCCGCCACCTGCAGGTGTGGTGAGGAAAGGAAGAGAATGTTCATTTTTCAATAAGGTTTCTGTACCTAGCAGAGCGCTTGCTTATGAGATTCCCGGCTATGGCGGCGTCCCTAGTTACCTTCATCTTGGAAACATCACTATCACTCATGTTGGGGTGTTAAAGTGTATGCACGAACGTTCAGTTAAGAATGGTTCAAACTTCTGAACACTACTTCTGATAAGATCGGGGCTAATCCTACCGTTTTGTTTAGTAAAGTACAATTGTTTCTATACACGAAGAGAAATTTTATGTGATGGCTTGATTGTTGTTTTCAGTTGACGTTATTGACAGGGCAGGTTCAAGATTTATGATTGCCAAGGTGTATACATTGAAATACGCGCCGATTCAACGAGCGAAAATTGAACATTTCTGAAAAATTAATAAAAATAGTGTTTTACGAGGTGTGAATGAACTTCATAATACGGAACAAAAACATTTCATTATTCTGGGTTTAGTTATACAATCAAAACAGTATTGATTGACCGTAAATGCCTCCAAATATTCAGGATAGTACACGGTACAAACCAAAACGTTATTTATTTCAATGAAATAAGCTAACATAATATGATCTCTCATCATCATAGGATCGTTTATTTTAATTATCTCAATTTAGACCACAAAAATGTGTGTTGTCCGTTGGGAGAGTGCGTTGTTTACATGTGCGTTCAAACAACCGAAGCCTGACAATTTCGCGCCACACCAACAACTGTCAAACGCAGACCGCCACACTCGTTTGCTATCCCATTCCGGGAAAATCTTGTAAATTCAGCGCAGTACATGTTTCGCCAGTAAACTTTCGTATTCTGTGTTCGTGAAAGGGTGTGCTCGATTTGCACTCGTCGCTCCTAGTGTTCTATTTGCTGTGAAGAGAAAACGATGGACGCCCAACAACTACCGTTTCTTGCGGAATACTCCAAGAGTAACCGGGCATCCTGTCGATTGTGTAAGCAAAAGATCGACAAGGATGTGCTCCGGCTTGCGGCGATGGTTCAATCGCCGATGTACGATGGCAAGGTGGCCCAATGGTACCACGAAGATTGTTTCTTCAAAAAGCAACGACCGACAACCGAGGGTGATGTAGCGAACTTCGAGGCGCTGCGCTACGAGGATCAAAAGAAAATTCGCGACGCAATCGGTAAGTAACGGCAAAGCATTTTAGCGCTGTGAAAGTGAACTGAAAGCTGATTTGCACGTTGTATTGTAGCTTTATTCGCAAAGGGAGTGGTCCCTGCTGCCGGCAAGGGTAAGGGCAAAAAGCGTTCAGCGGCTGAAGCGCAGTCACTCAAGGACTTTGGCGTGGAGTATGCTGCCTCGGGACGGGCCATGTGTCGCGGTTGCGAGCTAAAGATTCTGAAGGACGAGATGCGCATCAAAAAGGTCGTCTACGATACGGAAGTGGGCATGAAGTACGGCGGGCAACCGTTGTGGCATCATGCCGAATGTTTCGCAAAGCTTCGCTCCGATCTAGGTTACTTTGAGAAGGCTGAATCGTTGCCAGGCTACCGTTCGATGAAACCGGAGGATCAGTCGACGTTGAAGAAATTGTTGCCGTAAGTGCCTTACTTCTCTCAGCTTATCTCTCCTACTTTCGGTCAGATTAGGTAGATAAATAGTATTTTGCATCGTTTCCTCTATAGTGCCATAAAAGCGGAGAATGTACCGTCGAAGAAGGTGAAGGAAGAGGTTAAGGACGAAGTAGACAAAGCGGCGGAAGCAGTCGAAGAGAAGCAGATCGCTGAACAGCAGAAAGCGTTCTACAAGTTGCGCGATAAGCTCAAGTCGCTCGGCGTAAAGAAAGCGGAGCTGATTCAAATCCTCGCCCAAAACGATCAGGACATACCGGAGGGTAACGATCCAGTACTGGATCGTGCTTGCGACGCGCTACTGTTCGGTGCGCTTGAGCGCTGCTCGAAATGCGGTGGCCAGTATGTGCTGCAAAAGGCGGCCTATGTTTGTCAGGGCAATCTGACCGAATGGACAAAGTGCATGAATGCCGAAAAGGCACCGCCGCGAAAGAAGACCAAAATTCCGGACGAGCTCAAGTCGGAATACTCATTCCTGAAGCGGTACAAATCATCCGTCAGCGATCGCGTGTTCCGGTATGTGCCGCCAAGCGTCAGTACGGCGATGAAAGGCGTTAAGAAAGAGGAAGAATTGCCTTCGGAACCGAGGGTAAAGCGCGAGAAGCCTCCGCTGTATAACATGGAGTTTGTCATACTGGGTAAAACGTCCTCACCGAAGGATCAACTGAAACTCAAAATTCAAAAGCTTGGTGGTAAGGTGGTGACGAAAATTGCTAGCCATACGGCTGCCATCATTTCCACGCCGGAGGAAGTGGAACGGTTGACCAGCCGCATGCGAGAAGCGAAGGAGCTGCAGATTCAGGTGGTGCCGGAAGAATTCCTGGAGGATGTGCAGGGCGGTGGTGCGCTTTCGTTCATCACTAGCCGTGCCATCTGCGATTGGGGTTCGGATCCGCAGACGCGCATCCCAACCGACGAGGAAAGCAAATCTCGCTCGAAAAAGAGCATCTACGAAAAGTCAGTACCGGCCAAGATGAAGCTACAGGTTAAAAGTGGGCTGATCGTCGATCCGGACTCGAATCTTGCGGACAGGGCACACGTTTACAAGTACAATCGCACCATTTACAATTGTGTCCTGAATAAGGTGGACATTCAAGCGGATAAAAATTCGTTCTACAAATTGCAGGTGCTTGAAGATGATAACCATAAACAGTAAGTATCATTTGCATGGTCAAGTCAAGATTATTCTGTACATTCTCACATTTTCTTTGAACATATTTTCTGCAGATACTGGTTGTTCCGTGCCTGGGGACGTATCGGTACCACGATCGGCGGTACGAAGGTGGAAAGCTACAAAACGGCAGAGGACGCCATGAGTGCGTTTGAAAACATCTTCCTAGAAAAGACCGATAACGAATGGAAAAGCCACAATTCAAAGTACCATAAGATGCCGGGCATGTTTTATCCGATCGAAATCGACTATAGTGAATCAAAGTCGAAGCGTCTTGCGGAAAACAGCACCGTCAAATCGAAACTCGCTCCAGCAGTTCAGGAACTCGTCCGCATGCTGTTCGATGTGGACGCTATGAACCGCGTAATGTTGGAGTTCGAGCTGGACATGGAAAAGATGCCACTCGGTAAGCTGTCTAAGCGTCAACTGCAATCGGCTATGAAGGTGCTGTCGGAAATTTCGAATCTAATCGGTAGCGGTGGCACAAATGCACAGTTCATCGATGCATCGAACCGCTTCTACTCGTTCATTCCGCACAACTTTGGCGTTTCACCCATCACCGTGCTCGATACGATTGAACAGGTGAAGGACAAGCAAACCATGCTGGAAAGTTTGATGGAGATCGAGTTTGCCTACTCGCTGCTAAACGAATCCGACGAAGCAGGCAAGGATGATAAGAATCCGCTGGATGCGCATTACGAACAGCTGAAGACAGTTATTGAACCGATGGCACGAGATTCGGAAGAGTTTACGCTGCTCGAGCAGTACGTGCGCAATACGCATGCGGAAACCCACAAATCGTACGATCTGGAGATTGCGGAAATCTTCCGCATTAAGCGTAAGGGTGAGGATCGTCGCTACCAACCGTTCAAGAAGCTGCACAACCGCAAACTGCTGTGGCACGGTTCTCGGTTGACCAACTTTGCCGGTATCTTAACGCACGGTTTGAAAATTGCACCACCGGAGGCGCCGGTTACGGGTTACATGTTCGGTAAGGGTATCTACTTTGCCGATATGGTGTCAAAATCGGCCAACTACTGTTGCACCAATATGGTCGATTCTACCGGGTTGATGCTGCTGTGTGAGGTAGCTCTCGGCGATATGCAAGAGTATCTGCAGGCACACTACGTGACGAAACTGGCAACCGGCAAGCATAGTGTGAAGGGTATCGGACGCACCCAACCCGATCCGAGCGGATCGCACGTTCGACCGGATGGGGTGGAGATACCGATGGGCAGGGGTGTGTCGAATGAGAAGGTAAAAAGCTCGCTGCTCTACAATGAATTTATCGTGTACGACGTGGGACAGGTGAACTGTCAGTACTTGTTCAAGATGAATTTCAAGTACAAATACTAAGCCCCCCTGTTTTGGCCACCGGAGGGCGGTCTACGTAAAGAAGGGGACGACTAAAATTGGATGTTTGTGTCGTCTTTGTTGATTGTCGTTTTACTTTGTTTGATTTTTCCAAGCACGTCATTTAAGTGCTCGTTTTTCTAGTTTTTAACATACTATTCTGTATACTTTATCAGTTTCTTACGTTGAAAATTCTTAGAAATTCATCATAAACTTACCTTTCAAACATACAAAAAAACCCCAATCGATTTATTCATGCCATTCTTATGAAGGGGTGAATTCATTCCTAAACATTAATGGCAACATTATCCTTTAACCATCCTACATGGAAATATGTTTGCTTTCTGTACTATGTAGTAAACATGGAAACATTATGCAGTGAATTTGCTAAAACATGTTTAACACATTAGCCCCAGAAAATGCGTATTTGACTATATATATTACTCACATAAGTTACCCCGTTATGCGGAACCATCGTAATACTGGTAAGGAAGAAATAAAGTTACGGTTGGCGATTCTTGTTCTAAGAAAAAACTGTTAGCATTTTCTGTTTCAAAAGTGATTTACATGATAAAATTTTACGTGTAAAGTTCATTCATATAAGAATTTAGGATTCATGAATGTCTGCGTGATAAATTCATCTTACTGTGCTGAGAGGCCCAGTATTATACTGGCTAAACTCGAATCCCGATCATAATAGAAGCGAAACGCATGGTTCCCGCTGGAATGTATCTAAACATTCTATTTTTAACCCTCCCAAAACGCTGCATCAGCATGTGGTGTGTGCAGTACCCATTTTATCGATATTTTTCACACGGTCAATATTGAAGACTAGGTTTACTGATAAGCATAAATAGGGCTTTTTGATTGTTTTTATACTTTGAAATGTACTTTATTTTATCAAGCAGTAGCTAACCACTTCTTCCAAACACCGAATTGTTAGTATCGTCGATCTTACAACTAATTAAAGCTGGTTTTAGGTTGAAAAATTGCATACAATTAAAAAAGAACATTCAATCTACTTACGGTACCACATCTGTACCGTTTTCATGCGTTTGACCTTCTTCTGCAGTTGCAGAATGCCGTAAATCAAAGCCTCGGCCGTGGGTGGACATCCGGGTACGTAGATATCAACAGGTATGATCCGATCGCAACCACGCACCACCGAGTACGAGTAATGATAGTAGCCGCCACCGTTTGCACAACTACCCATCGAAATAACCCACCGCGGTTCGGGCATTTGGTCGTACGTTTTCCGTAGCGCTGGTACCATCTTGTTGGTCAATGTTCCGGCTACGATGATGAAATCGGTCTGGCGCGGTGATGCACGAAACAGCACACCGAATCGATCCAGATCGTACCGTGGGGCTGCAACCTGCATCATTTCCATGGCACAACAGGCGAGACCGAACATCAGGGGCCACATCGATCCTTTGCGGCCCCAGTTTAGCAGATCATCCAAACGGGCCACGGTCCATTGCGCAGTGTTCGGTTGTTTCCCTCCAAATGGGGAATATGGCAGACAGGATGGCTTGTCTTTATGCACTACCGGAAGTGTAGCTTTGTAGCGAACAACTGTGTTGTTGTTTAATGGAACTGATATGCTGGTGGTCGCTTTTAAAATTGCAGCGCGTACGGAAAACATGATGATAGTGACTCTGGGAGTCTCTTGCCGTGTACTGTTGGAGGTACCAGAACGCACGCATGGGTACTTTTGTGTACCGTTCGTTATTCCGATGAGTCATTCAATTATCTCATCGCAATAAACCAGATAAACTTAGATTAGATTTTTTAAATCGACCGATACAGTTTACGAAATGCCTTTTATAGATGGACTGTGAGTTATTCGCCAAGAGTTAGTACAAGAACATGAAACACATTGGGTAGAAAAATATTATTTTGAATTGGAAATTTTGCTGAATTGAATATGAATATCCGCTGCGTGACAATAGCCTACGGAAAGGTCCAAGTTAAATAAAAGCAAAATCAACAATACATATTAAGGAGTATCTATTAAAACTAATCTAAATTGTTTGGGATAAGAAGACGAGTTAAAAAAAATCGGATCTTTTAGTAAAATACATCAATCTACCGTGTTTGGTTCAGTTTTGAAGCAATTTAAAATCGCTGTAAACAATTGTTGTGTGCGTGAAGCTAGCCCGTAGCTTTCGCTCCCGACATGACGTTGACGTTGTGTCAAAAAAGGAGAACTGGCAGAAGAAAACATTTGGACAATGGTGGTCCAAAAGTAGTAAAATTTTATCGATTTTCGAGGTGTTGCAAGAAAGTTGCTAACCGATTGGTGCGTGTGGTTGCGCTGTGTTTGCCAAGCCGTCTGCCAGGATAAGCGTGTCCGGCACCGTGCTAACGTGATTAGGCTGTAACCGGGCCGAACAAAACAACGGTTAGCGGAGGGGGTTAGCCTCTTCGTCGAGATCTTCGCTTATCCTCTCCTCCCCCCCATCCGCCCATCCCCCCTCGGGTCTTGTCGGGCCACTCTGTTGCTGGGGGTGCGTTTCTGTGGGCGTGTGTTGTGTCGGTATGCCTCGTATCAACTTCAGCCGTACTGAGCGATTCGCTCAGATGTCGAAGCAGGAGCAACTGATCGCACAGAAACGACAGCAGATTCTAGAGAAGCAACGTACGCTCGAGCTGGCCAAACAGATTGCCGCCGAAGCAACCAAGGATACGCCAAGGTACGGCAAAACGTGTTTTGTCCGCAGTCTGCGGGAGTGGCACATTCCCGGTTTGTGGGGTTTGTTGTCTTATGTAATGTTTAATTTGGTTTTGTGCATCACTTTCGGCCTCTGCTAGCGTCACGGAGACGCCGGAAGATACGGAACCGAGCACGGGCAAAGTTTTGCTTCCGTTCAGCAACGACGGCTCATTTCTCGAACGGTTCAAGCAGCTAAGGGAGAAGATAGTGAAACAGACCGACGATCAGGTGAAACCAGCCGTGCAAGATCCGGACGCAACGGTAAACGTTGAAGCCGCCCCTGCTGCGGGTGTGTCCGCTAGGTAAAGTTCTGCTCGCATCTTGCCCTGTGAAGAACCTTTCGGAACGATACTTAAACTTATGCGCTTCTCACTTTTAGCACCAGCAGCGAACAGATGTTTAAGTTTGACGTCCCACCACCATCATTGTTACCTACACTTCCACCACCGCCACCGCCTCCGCCACCACCACAGCTTCCGACCATGGCCGATGATGTGCATTTCGAACCGTTCTATGACCTGCCCCCGGTGGTGGCTGACGGGAATAGTGCGGCGGACGACACTGCCCGCACAGACGGCCGTAGCGAGGTAGTGCTGCCGAACAGTCAAGGTTGGTACCGTTCTTGAATCAACCGGCAACACCGGATAGAGAAGACCATGGCCATGCTCCGACACAGCGACACGATGGAAATGGTTCCCCGTATTTCCATCGGTGGCGTGCTGCGGCTGGCCGGGTGGTCGTCCGTGTGCCGGTTGCCGGAAATGCCGGTTTGTTTGCTCCTTTAGTTATAATTTTTGTATAGTATTTTCAGAACATGATAAATTACCAACCACAGTTGAAGAATTAATTCAATTGGTTGCCGATATCGGTGATGTTTATGAAGATAAATTATGTTCACGTAAAAATGATTTACATCCGTCGCTTTGGTAATTGTTTTACTTTTTAACTACACTTTATACTACCTACTATATGACTATTTGTACACATATATAAACGACATGTATGTTATTAAGGGGAAGGGAAAGGATACGATCTTAAGAAAAGTTAGAACATTCGGTTCGGTTCGGTGTGAATACTAGTAGGGAAATTGTGAAAAAAATGTTTATCAGGAACAAGGAGTAAGAATTTGCACAAACCGCTCATATTCAGTAGACGTTGTTTAAAATTAGGTCAGTGTGATATTACACGTAACCGTTCCAAGAACTTGTCTAGGAGTCTGCCTGTATGGTGTTAAGAATCGTGTTATTTTCTTACAATAAGTGTTGCTTGCAGCATCGAGTATAGTTGCGTGTAACTAATACCAAAGATAGATAGGTAACAGCAGACCGAAATAGGAGTGAGTAGTACAGAACGGCTAAGACCGATGTCTTATCGGCATAGAAATTGCTACCCATCTTCTATCACACACTTCCGTTTATCAATCGTCCAAAAGATCCGCGTCCGTAATACGACCCGTAGGGATATACTAACTGGCAATATTAATCCAAAGGGAGCAGGTCTGGAACATGGTGCTGCTGTTTTACAAAAATCTGACAATATTTCACGTGCGATTTTTGTTTCGTTTTTCTTTTCTTTTTCCTTCTCTCTTTCTCTCTCTCTCTTTCTCTCTTTGTATTTCTCTCACACATGCCCTTCTCCGTATGCTCTTCCCATTCCTCTGTTTGATTTCACACTATTATCTGTCCCCATTTCCCATTTCATCCTTTTTCTGGCTCTTCCCCGACACTACCATTGGTGCAACCCTCTCTGTGCCGTGGCATGTTTGTGTTTTTATTTGCTCTCTAGGTTCGTGTTCGATAAGCAATCGGAGGCGTATCGTGGCTTCCGGCGGATGATTGCAGCGCGACGCGAAACGGCTGATGCAGCAGCAGATACCGTAACCGTTGCACATAGCAGACGGCTGAACGATGAGTCGGTACCGATCAGTGGCGATGAGGACGATGATGATGATGATGATGCCAAATACGATCCGGCCGATGTGCTGGATGATTCGATCATCGACGATGGGCTGGAGGGCCGCTCGAAGCATCAAATGGCGGGCGGACCGGAAAGTTCGAAAGCGTCCGAGATTCCCATACACATGATGCCGAACTTTTATGGCGACGAGCGGCACTTTTACGATGATAAATCGACGACCGAAACGGACTCGGATACGGAGTATGTGCGGGAGGCACGGGAGCGCAATCTGAAGAATCTCAAGCGCAAAACGTTCGACGCTGGTAATCGGCGTGAGGACGGCAGTTCGACCGACTCCGATGACGACTATCATGGCGGGTTGGGCGATAGTGCAAACGAATCGATGAACGACAAAAATGGAGGAAGTTCCGGTGCGGGTGGCAGTGCGACGGGCGGCAGCGGTGGTGGAACCGGGGGAGGAGGTGCAGGTTCTCGTGGCCATCGGCAGAAGTATCGCAAAAAGTCACGCTGGGGTGAAAATACCGATGGCGGGACAGGAACGGCTGGCAGTCAGGATGGAGCGATGGCCGGTACAGCACAACAACAGCAAAAGCAGCAGCAGCAGCAGCAGCAGCAGCAAGCACAGTCGAGCAGCAGTGGTGCATTAGGAGTACCGTGGGCCGGAGGACACCTGAATGTACCGCCACCTCCACCACCACCACCCCTGCCAGTCGCAGCGGCACCGATCGATCGCAATAATCCCGGACTGTTGCAGTACGTGTTTCATCATTACGGCACGGTGGCCGATATTTCACCGGAATGCTGGAGCAAAGCGGAAGAACACTATCGTCTGCAGTTGCTGTACGACGACCTGACGCAGAAGATACAGCAGCACGATCGGTTTCTGCGCTGTGTGACGGAAGGTACGCAGCGGGTGGATTCGGACGAAGAGCATCGCCTCAACACGGTCAAGCTGGAGGCGATCATGTGCTGGATCAGCGAGATAACGCACCTGTACGAGCGCGTACGTCCGAAGCATTTGAGCGATTTTTTGATGCGTGACGATTACGAGCGTTTTGTGGAACGGTTTCGCCGTACGTCCGATCGACAGCCGAACTTTGAGGATTATAAAGAGTTCCGGCTGCGTGAAGCAAACGGCACGTTGGCCGATGCTGGGTCGAGTGCGGCACGTCCGGATGGTGGCTCGGGCCGGCCTGAATACAGCTCAACCGATTCGGATTTCGTGTCCTATCGTGACCAGCAACAAACGGGACAGTCTGCTGGCCAGCAGCAAGCTGGTGGCGCCCAGGGCAACGGAAAATCGGAAACACGCACCACAGAACCTTCGTCCACCGTTGGTGGAAGTGAAAAGCGGGTCGCCGAGGTTTCGGTGGAAGAGCAACAGCAGCAACAGCTGGCCGCAAAACGACGCAAAAGTCGCTGGGGTGGTCAGGTGGATTGTGGGCCACAGTTTGTACCCGGTCAGAGCTTCCGGACGCAACCGCCACCACCACTGCCAGCCCATCCACCAGGTCCGCCGCCCTCTCTTGTTCCCACAAAGCTGTCCACCGTCAGCCGTACCGATCCGGCGCTGCTGGCGTACGCTAGACAAAACTTCGGCACCACTAACCTTTCGGAGGAAGACTGGAAGAAGGCGGAAGATCACTACAAGATCAACCTGCTGTACCAGGACATGTTGCGCAAAAGGCAGGAGATTGACCGGCTGGCCAACAGTGGCCGGTTTAAGTATGAGTACGATTCGGACGAGGATACGACGGGCGGTACCTGGGAACATAAGCTGCGCCAGCAGGAGATGGAAGCAACGCAAAAGTGGGCCAATGAGCTTACGCGCCAATCGGAGGGTAAGCATCACATTGGGGACTTTCTGCCACCGGAGGAATTGCGCAAATTTATGGAAAAGTACGAAGCGCAAAAGAACAACCGGCAGCCGAACCTGAGCGACTACAAGGATTACAAGCTGCGCGAGGATAACGTTGGATTCCAGATGCTGCAGAAGCTGGGCTGGAAACAGGGCCAGGGGCTTGGTGCCGATGGTAGCGGTATTGTGGACCCGATCAATAAGTATGTGTCCGGTGGTGGTGTTTCCTTTTTACTGTCCAATCCAGACGGTTGATTGTATTGCTTTCCGTAGGGCCGCACAGCGTGACAATAATCAGGGCTTGGGCATCATCGCTCCGGACAATCCGGAGGTGAACGATAACGAGTACGATGCGTACCGAAAGCGCATGATGTTGGCGTACCGTTTTCGGCCGAATCCGTTGGTATGTTGATGCGTGATCCGTCGTGGAGCGTTTTTTTCTTCATTTTTCTTCTTCTTCTTCTTTGCTTCCTTTCAGAATAATCCGCGCCGTGCGTACTACTAGCTTGTTTAAGGCATTTAGAACAAAATGGGAATTTCCAGATTGGCGTTCTCAATAACGATAGATATAGAATTGTATGCCACACGCACCGTGAATGCGTTGATTTTTCTTCAATGGTTCCACGCGCTTACGAACGCGAATGAATGTGTTGTTATTAAATGTTTTTTTTTAATTAAGTTAAATATCATACCTGCGAACCGCAAACCAAATTTCCCGTTCGGGGAACAGGGTTAGGGAAAATGAGGGAAAGCAGTATGCAACAATGGAGAGAATGCGCTGTGTGGTTAGTGACTGATTTGCGCCTAATTCTTGTTAGCAGTACTCGGTTAGTGTAGCCAACTGGGAAGGTATTCCAACTATCCGGCTTTTCCTGCGTTAAAGCCGAGCGTGAAATGTCGTTGATAAGTTTATTCGGAACACCACAGTACCAGTGTACGGTGCTGGTATCAGAGCGTACGCTTGAACGTCTCGTGCTTTGCTTGGTAGACGCTTCTCAAGCTATCGTGGAAGCTATCGCACGACCGATGCGGTGCGGTGTGGTTTAAAGTTTAGAAATGCAAAACGGCCAGCAAGAAATTAAAACAAACGTGAAATTATTTATGTTGCCGCGCCTCTCCCGTGTGATCGCAAACAGTGATTGCGAAACAAGCAAAACACACAATCCGATGCATTGAATGTCGATTGAATTGCATGTGAAATCGTTTCTTAGTGTAATACTGCGTTCTATAGCTGAAGTAATAAAACAACAGGATGTCAAGCTGCTTATTGTAAGTGAAATATACAAATTGTAATAAATAAAGGGCACAGTATGTTCGTCTGCAACAAACTATTTAATTTGCTTGAACAATTTATTCATTTCAAACTGGAGTTTTCGATCTTTGAAGTTGGATAAAAAGCAAACACAGCGTGTGATATGGAAGTGTTTTTAGTTGCTATGAAAAAAGATTAATAAATAGCATACTGCAGCATAAAAAACACCGCTATGACTTAATTTGGTGATGGGCATCTGAAAAGTACAATATTATTTCACCAATTCTTCTCCTACATCTTCTTAGTGACTTAAAGCCAGTATTACATTTTTCTCTGTGATTGAGCATATCCGCATCGAACAGTTCTACCAACAGATATCATTCGACATAGCACTTTCACCTGTCGTTCACCTCTGTCTCGCTCATTTGTCTGGATATGTCCCACCGGAATGCGGCACATAGTGATTATGGGAGTGAAACCGCTTCGAACGCCGTTTCGCCGAAACGCATCGAACATCATGTAGAGTTTACGAATTTCCCCTGACCAAGATAGCCGAGATGCTGTTGCTCATTCGATTGTTCAAAGATGCATTTATTGTTCTGAAAGAGTCGTGTCAACAATTTCGAATGCGGTACAATGAAATGCTCTAATTTCTTAATGGAGCAACCGTATTTTGTACGGTCACAATCACATATATTTAGTTAGTTCAACTAGACATCTCTTAGAATACAAAACATAGCTTAAATATCTAACGATGGCAGCTCAATTGATCTATGGTATTTAAGATGGCGACAGGAAAACACTTGGGAACACAGAGGACAAACGGTAATGGTGGCCAAATCTATTGCAATCATGTAATGAAGGATAACATTAGCAATGGGCGAGGGCTCTCTGTTGCCCTCGCTCAAACGGTACACTCTACCGGCAGAAGCTCTTGATCGCGGAACTTTTCACATTTGGGAGTGGTGAACGATCGCACAATGTCATAGCCGGGTGCGCTACGCCGATGTCCTCCTATTCGTACACCGGCCGTATACCGGGTGTTGAATTCCAACTTGCCAAACTCGTACGCATTCCGTCGCAGAACTACGTCCTGCCATTGGTTGTTGGGGCCGGTAGATCCCCGAGCTACCGTTAAGCATTCCCGGGTACCGCGACAGATGTGCAACCGATAGCGACCGTACCCTCGTTCGGACCAATTCAGCCGTACCGCAAGGCCTGACTTTCGTAGCGCAAACTGGTACCGTATTGTACCGGACGACGGCAATCCATTAGCGGTTAGCCTGCTGCCACTGGTTACTCCTGACGCTGACGCGGGCGAAGAGTGTAAGCCATCCTTCAGGCTTGGTTGGCCTTTCGTCCGTCGATAGCCGGCGTCACCCATAAGCAGGTTGTCTAGATTGATCGGACTTTTGTCTTGCCCGGTCGGTATAGAAGACGTGTTCACTAGCAGATGGTTGGCAGCCGATTTGAGACGCCGTTTACCGTAAACACTGATTGCTTGAATCTGCAGATAGTAGTACCGGTCCGGCAGCAGACCCTGGATGTCGTAGTGTCGTGTTGGCTGTGTAGGATAGAAGCCAAACAATTAAAATACTTGTACGACTGCAGATGCAGAACACATTACTTACGGCCGAGATAGTGGCCATCTCCTTGAATAAGGATGAGTTGTCCGTTTTCGAACGGTTGCTGGTAAAGTTCAGGAACAGGCTCCAGCTGAGTTTGTATTTTTCCACGGGCAGATCGGAACGTGGTAAACCCCACGACACACGGCAGGTATACGTTTGGTTTTCGTTCAGGTCCATCGAGCCCACGGTGAGACTTTTCGGTGGTTGCGGAGGATTAGGCCCTGAGAAGATTTAAGATACTAAATTAGAAGAACGATTTTTTGTAACAATCGAGCAATAAAATGGAATATATGTAGAATATGCACTATATGCCCATCAAGCATAGTTCCAAGCGCCTGAAAGTATGCAACCTCTGTAAATACCGTCTTTCGTCTTTGTCTAGGTTGCTAAGGATTTGCGTTAAACAGGCTGTTAGTTGATACCGTTGTAACATTCCTTGCACGTACTTTTACTTAGCTGAAATGGCCGTGACGGTGTGGAGTAGCCCCGTGTACCCATCCCGTTGACGGCGGCGACCCGTACCTGATACCAGCGACCAGGCTTCAGCTTGATCTCACCTACGTAGTGCATCACCGTGCCCAGATTGTACTGCGTGAACGATTCCACCAGATGTAGCTGCCAATCGTTCTCCATCTTGTGCTCCGCGTACGTGGTGCCAATGTGAAACCGTGACTCGGTGATGTAGTACGTCGGGCTCTGTTCACTTTCCACCTTCATGTCCCACTGGATCTGGGCGGTGCGATAGAACCGACCCATCTCCAGCAGCTGAACGTGCGTCGGTACGGGCGGTAGCCCAACCACTCGCT
Organism: Anopheles maculatus; assembly: GCA_002091835.1. NCBI lineage: Eukaryota > Metazoa > Arthropoda > Insecta > Diptera > Culicidae > Anopheles > Anopheles maculatus. Next base: position 77,428 of record KZ062702.1, read on the forward strand.
CCAGCCCGTACGGACTCTGGCAGCTGTGACCGCACGAATGTTCACAGCACTTCTCCACACCCGGACACTTGTAATCCAACCCGTCGCAGGTGTTAAGACAGAGGCTGTCCAGCTTGGTGGGTGGCTTCGGTGGACAGTCTCCATACTTTTTGTACGACGAATTTTCCAGATAGTTGCGCATACAGTTGCTGTAACACTGTTTGGGAGAAGAAACAAAGGTGTAAAGGAGAACTGTGCGTTGCGTCGCGTATCCATAAGATTCACCTGCTTGTTGTAGGTACAGTTTGAACGACATCTCGCGGTGAGTAGATTATCGATGTCGTTCATACTGACTATGCTAGAAGCGAGCACAACTAATGGTATGTAAAAGAAGAAGTGTTGAACTATCACTAGCTTTAGCAGACTCACTTTGCCGCTTTGAAGCATCTGCAATGATAAGGGGAAATTCGTTAATTCATTGATATTTTCACAATATACTCAAATTACTTTGTGTAGAATATGTAATGAGAGATGTTGAATGTTACTTGTGCTCTAAGGAAAGGAAAAATTCTGGCGGCGTAACGCATAAATCTAATAAAGATTAAAGAGAAATAGACGATGGAAAGGAGTACGACTTTAGAAAGATTCAAAACATGATAAAGATTGGAGGGAACGGTCACATTGCTATAAACCGAATGAAATCGACGAGTGGTGTGGACCTAGCCTAGCCTAACCTAGCAATTGCCATCACTCCAGCAGGAGACCAAACTGCACATGCATGTTCGAGGAACGAACGCACCCAACAAAAGCTTAGCCGAGAATGAAATTCAGATGATCATTGAACGTACGTTACGTATCTAGCCGAACATGAAGAGAATAAGACAGGCCGTTGTAGTCCCTCTGGGGAGATTTCATCTTGTTTTTGTTTTCTTTTTATTGTCCAATTATTCACATTTTTATGGTGCATGCTTCTGTAGCGATTGCCAAGTAGATCATACTGTTCTAATTTATATACGCCTAAAAGTATGCAATTTGCTGTTTCAATTCTACCTTTCTTTGCCTACCCTGTCAGTGACACCTTCCATCAAGGATATTGTGGAGATATAAAGGATTTTATTGGTAGAACTGCCAGAACGAGATTAAATTGCATCTCTGCGGACAAAGTAACAGTCCATTAGAACAACGGCAGACATTTATCTTATACACAGAAATAATCGTATACGCAAGTTAGCCACAATAAGTTTGACATCACTGATCTATAGCTATCACGCATATGGTCTTTCGGTTAGATCCGGGGACGTCACATCGTACCAAAATTTCGCTGAATGAGGAAGACCGACGAAATAGGTTCGTCTCCAAACGATGTTCCAGTAATCCTGCCAAAATCGGTCAAGATGGGTGGTTCGCGATAAAAAAGCTTGTTATTAATACATCAAAGCTTACACCAGGTTGACCCGTAAGAATTGAAAAAGAAATCACTAAAAAGGAAGTTTAGACTGAATCTAAGAGATGTTTATTTACGAAGCTGCCTATATCCTGCAAGTATAATAATAAAGTATCTTACTCAGACTTATTCATTAAAAATAATAAAAAATTGACTATCTCGCACCCAAGTTCATGACCAGCAAGCAACCTAGTGCATAGTGATGGCTGACATGTTTGGCAGGAACCAACGTTTCACCACCCAATCGTACAGTTTTGTGGTACCGCATTGCACCGACTGCATAGTAAATTGTAAAAATAAACCACAGAAAAACAGGACGAAATGTATAAATAATCGTACAACATGGGCACACACACACACACATACGCACGCATACTGCATCACATACGCCTCCGAACGTCATCTATAAACCACAAGTACGAGTCTCAAACCGGTAAAAAGGTTAAATTTAATAGCCTCATTTTGAGCGTTTTGTGACCATTGGTATTCGCACCGGACACACCACCGTTGGTGGTGCTGTGTGTGTTGTGCAGAGTAGCTGGCGTGAGAAAATGAACCGAAACGGCACCGAAGGGCTCGACCTCGGTCCACGGATGGGCCAGTCAGGCGACTGCCACTACTGCAGCCAAGGTATCTCGCATGCATCTTCGACGCCCTTGAGCGTGGTCATCGCGATCATTTTACACGACAAGTATTGCAGACTTTGACAAGCAAAAACGTAAGACAAATAGCTGGTCAGATTCCACGGCCACTTCCCGCGTGCGTGCACTTCGCCTGCCCAACCGCTGTGATGAGGATTTTTTGTGTTGTAATTATTTTGTTAACAATAAAAAAACACACACAAACACACACTTTATGTTCCTGTCCGTGTATTTGGTTGCACAATTTAGTGCAAGCGATGGTTTAAAAATTCACCTGCCGGTGCACATTTCTCGGTACTGTGCCGCGGAGCTGCTCGGAGGCCGCCGTTGGAAAGAGGATTTTATGTTTAAGTTAATTTGAAAGTTGATCGATACCGTGTAATGCAATCCGCTGCAGTTTTTAATTTCATTTATGCGCGTGGCCATCAATTACACCGTACCATACCGTGTTGTGTGTTTGTGCTGTGTGTGTGTGTGTGTGTGGCTGTGTGGTAGTGCTGGGAGTCTAACCTACCAATCAATGCATTGCGGCAATGTGACATAGCGTACTGTGGGTCAATGATTTAAAGTGAGAAGAAACGGATTGAAATTCGAAAAGAAAAACCCGTTCCATGTGTTGTTGGGTGTTAATTTGTTTCGATTAAATAACATTAAATGCGACAAACCGGAGTGTACGGTTCGGGCGCGAATTGTTAACGCAATTTAATGATAAATTGATGGATTGGAAATTGCACCTCATTAAGATTGGTTTTCTGTTTTTTTTTTGTTGTTGCAACAGCGAGTGATTTGATGAAAAACGCGATAAATTGTTTGCTGTGGGTGAACGCAATAGTTCTTAAGAGTGATTTAGGCTAACGTTGCCGAAACATAGAACGGCAACAACAACATATTCAAAACCAAAAAACAGTAGCTTAGTTAGTAATGGGCACAAATCTACGCAAGAAAAGCGTGTGTAAATAATTGTTGCCAGCAATAACAAAGTCTAACACATGTTTAAAAGTCTTTATTTGCTCAATTATAACGCGCTTTTCCACTCGCTTTTCTCGAATACGCTACATGCACCGAGCCGAAAAGATGGTCGATTGCGTTCGAAAGCGAATTATTATCATTTTCATCTGTCCCAAGCAACCTGCAGTTTGCACAATTTTGCTCACAACGTACACCAGCATCGCTGAGGATTAATCACAATAAAGAAGGATGATAAAAAGCGGCACATAAACGAAAGAAGCAGAAAGAACCATCATTACGCGCTTAAGACACACAGAGAGAGAGAGAGGAACAATAATGATGTGTATAGAAGGAAGAACCGAACCCGTCGTTACTCGTGGGAGGCCACATGCGAAAAGAAAGTCATCCCTTACCTTGACCTACTGAGAAGAGGGTGGCGTTCTCGTTTGTTCCTTTTGTGTTGTAATTATTTTGTTAACAATAAAAAAACACACACAAACACACACTTTATGTTCCTGTCCGTGTATTTGGTTGCACAATTTAGTGCAAGCGATGGTTTAAAAATTCACCTGCCGGTGCACATTTCTCGGTACTGTGCCGCGGAGCTGCTCGGAGGCCGCCGTTGGAAAGAGGATTTTATGTTTAAGTTAATTTGAAAGTTGATCGATACCGTGTAATGCAGTACCTAAACTATTTTGATTACAGCCATTCGTTTCTTTAGATCAATTACACCGTACCATACCGTGTTGTGTGTTTGTGCTGTGTGTGTGTGTGTGTGTGGCTGTGTGGTAGTGCTGGGAGTCTAACCTACCAATCAATGCATTGCGGCAATGTGACATAGCGTACTGTGGGTCAATGATTTAAAGTGAGAAGAAACGGATTGAAATTCGAAAAGAAAAACCCGTTCCATGTGTTGTTGGGTGTTAATTTGTTTCGATTAAATAACATTAAATGCGACAAACCGGAGTGTACGGTTCGGGCGCGAATTGTTAACGCAATTTAATGATAAATTGATGGATTGGAAATTGCACCTCATTAAGATTGGTTTTCTGTTTTTTTTTTGTTGTTGCAACAGCGAGTGATTTGATGAAAAACGCGATAAATTGTTTGCTGTGGGTGAACGCAATAGTTCTTAAGAGTGATTTAGGCTAACGTTGCCGAAACATAGAACGGCAACAACAACATATTCAAAACCAAAAAACAGTAGCTTAGTTAGTAATGGGCACAAATCTACGCAAGAAAAGCGTGTGTAAATAATTGTTGCCAGCAATAACAAAGTCTAACACATGTTTAAAAGTCTTTATTTGCTCAATTATTACGTGCTTTTCCACTCGCTTTTCTCGAATACGCTACATGCACCGAGCCGAAAAGATGGTCGATTGTGTTCGAAAGCGAATTATTTTCATTTTCATCTGTCCCTGCCACCAAGCAACCTGCAGTTTGCACAATATTGCTCACAACGTACACCAGCATCGCTGAGGATTAATCACAATAAAGAAGGATGATAAAAAGCGGCACATAAACGAAAGAAGCAGAAAGAACCATCATTACGCGCTTAAGACACACAGAGAGAGAGAGAGGAACAATAATGATGTGTATAGAAGGAAGAACCGAACCCGTCGTTACTCGTGGGAGGCCACATGCGAAAAGAAAGTCATCCCTTACCTTGACCTACTGAGAAGAGGGTGGCGTTCTCGTTTGTTCCTTTGGCACAGGCGGCACACACTGCAACGAGAGCTGCCCGATGATGTTATTGCATTGAAGCTACAATTTCGGCCCGTGTGTGGTCCGGCTTGGATGCGTTGCTGCCGTTCTTGCAAAACTGCACACAGCACTGGAGGACACACACGAAACACGCTGTCTCGCGCAGAAGAACAGAGTGTGTGTGTACGTTTGTGAGCGTTTTTGTTTCCCACAATGCACCACGATTAGTCAGAAAGCGTGTGCAAGCATATTGGGTTTGATGCGAATTGCGAACACTTGAGGAAACGATGCTTCAATTCTTCAATAAATGCATACCCTAGCCGACACTACATGACACGCAGCCTTACACTCGCAGTAAAGCCCACAGCACACACACGCACAAACATCTCGAGCGATCCTCACTGGGGCCATGCACGTTTTAAACGGCATCTCACTCACCGACCGGCTTTCACGACCGAGAGCAGTTTATCGTTTATGGGTTGCGTAAACGGACAGGAACAGCACGGAGTAGAAAGTGCAGCAACCCCGTCGTCTGCTTCGCAGACACCGACACTGCTATCCCGCCCGGGATCCGTCGTCTCCGGGGACCAGCAAACCGACCGACACTTACTGACCGTAAGTACACACTGCAATTAACGTGTGTTTTGTTTATAGCATCTTTGCGAAGAGGACACACTTTTACACACTTTCAACAAGGATGGGGTTCCCTTTTTTTTTTTTTTTGGTATTTCACCAACACGCACGCACATACCACCTTTATACTGCAACGATAGATCAGCACCAAACACTCCTGATGTTAAGATCAGCCGTCAGACTCCACCCGAACAACTTCTTCGACACGGTGGTTCATCTTGAATGCACTCTCGATACTACCGCACTTTGCTGCCCTCTTAAAAATCTGCCCTACCCGATCCTTATCGGCAGCCCTCGGCAAACCGACACCTAATTATCCATTCCTTGACTGATTTGGCACGTTTCTTAGCATCTCCCCGGTCCGGCTGCTAAAGGTGGGGCGCTTTGTTTTAAGGTATGTATTCTATTGCAACCGACAGGAGTTGCAGCACGTTTGAAGAAGGCTTTCGGCGATACCGCACACAACCAACCTCCGAAACTGGCGGCGCGGTCACGACAAACAACAACCAAACAAATTGCATCCACCACCAGCAACACCACTCAGTGCGAACGCGTGCAGACAGAGCCGGAGACGGACACACAACCGCGAGGCCACGATGTCGATGGCAGAATGAAGCCTTTTTGTGCGTGCAGCTCCAAAGCAGGGGGCCCACAGTATGTGCTGCTCCTGCTGGTGCATGTTGGCGCCCATCGTGCTCCGCATGAGCTGACTGTGTAAATATGAAACCGGTATGTTGCATCCTTCACGCGTTTGCGCATCATGCTTTCCTACCGTTTGCTAATAAATTTATACATTTCTTAATTTTATAAAAGTAAAATGTTTTTCTTAAAATTTGTATCTATTTTTTGCAAACTGTTCGCCTAAAAGGAGATACAATGTTTGCACATTTCGGTTTCATATTTACACGCCTAATGAACACGAGAGCGAATCGGTGCCACGTGCTCTCTGCACTGTGTTGGGATTGTCTCTCGTTCTTGTGCTCGCCGTTTGCTCATTCTATTTTACTTCTCGCTTTATCTCTAACTCTGATTATCTCTCTCTGTTTTCGTTTGGCGCCGATCATCATCATCATCATCATAAATACGTGATCGTACATGTTTATCTTCCTTTCTCTGTGTAGTATTTTGTATAGTAATGACATTTGTTAGTAAAAAGTCAGTATAATTTCATAATTTTTATATTTCCTTATTGTTATCTGAAAGAATCTGAAATTTTAAGGTGTTATTTCAAGTAAAAATCTTGATAAAACTAATCCTTACTGTATATAATTATTATAATAATATATTAATATATTTTTTTATGTAGAATCATCTATACCCCTGTTTGTCAAAAGTTGTCTAGCAGGTGGGCGCTGTTATAGTTCGCACAACGTGATGTTCTCCGCCAACGATGCCACCTTCCGGAAGTCTTCAAGTGGTGCAAAACTCATACTAAGAATTAGATGAAATCGCAAAGTGTGAACTCTAGCGTTTCATTCTCAACGATCTATGGTTACGTCTGGCGACGGGCCGAAATGATATGCAAAACGCAAATAGCGCCAGCAAAAAAAAATTGGCGCACTTCAGAAAACACTCCCATTGGCGAACAGGCGCTCGGAAGGTAACATAATAGCATGCTTCTTTCTGCTTAAACATTCTATGAGTTTAAGATTTCACCGCTCCGTAACGTGCAGACTTGTATGCTTGCAAAGAAAAAAACATAATTAAACTGTAATCACGGTGTAATAATGCTTTTCGTACACCACACACACAACTACGCTGAATCGTATCTAGAATCGATTACTGCACACCTACCAACGTGCGCCGGTCCAATGTTTGCCATCTGGATTGACAAATTCTGACAGCGCCCGGTGCCACAATTACCGAGCCCCACCGATTGATTGATGACGGATCGATTGGAACCACTTCTTTCAGCCCGGCATGGGGTTCCACCCGATGCACAGGTGCAGACCGCATTAAAGCGCACGTAACAAGGCAACGGTCGCGACCCGTTGAAGATCGTTGCACGCCTGACGGGCAATACACCATTTTCCGTACGGGTTTGACAAATGACAGTCGTAGCAGTAACATGTTTGCGCGTACTCATGTGCTGCCCCTGCATCATGGTTCGATTGTGACGGATGTCCGTTGCATGTTTTCAATCGCGTGTGTATCATTTTTTAGCCACCGATTTTTAGGTTGTTGATTTGTCGAAAGCGCCCGTAGGGTGTCCCGTTTCCATTCGCGAGTTGCATAAACGTAATCCGTTACCCTGCCCCGGTTGGTATGCAACGGGCAACATTCTGCACAGCTTAGCAGAACTTCAGCGGCAATGGTTGGAAAACGAATAGCTAAAGAAACGAATGGCTGTAATCAAAATAGTTTAGGTACTGGTTGATTGATGCTAGTCATTATTGATTGACATTTTGCGGTTAGCGGTTAATCATCGGCTAGAGCATTGCTACGCGTGATTTTAAAATTAGTTCTTTAGTTTAGAGCTGGTCGTGCACTAACCATCCATGATACCTTACATGAAGAAATGCATATCTTACTTTGAATACTTTAGAGTTAAAAACGCCCTTGGTGTGTACATTTATTAAATGCATTATCATCAGCGAAGCCACGGACGACAGCCGTACGCTTACCCACGAAACCAGAAATCAATGCAACGAAAGTTACCCCTTTCGACGACACTTCTGGGGTCGTCGAAGTTGCCGGAAAAGCAAAACGCGCTAACCGTTCCCCCCCCCCCCCCCCCCTCCTGGTCAGCGCAAGACGTTACACACACTGCGGTTAGTGAAACGTTACGTCAAAACGAATAAATCAACCGCATCAACTCTCCAGCCCCCGATGGAACAACCACCCTGGGAAAGTGACTTCATCCTTACGTGCGGTTAGAAAACGGCCCACGGTTGACGCCAGGGCCAGCAGCTTTTTTTTTTTGTACCAAGGAAAAGCCCCTCCCGAAGTCCACCGTGGACAGGAGGGTGATTGTCGTTCCTTTTTGTCTTTATTATTTATTCCTGCCCGTCGACAAAGGATTGCATGTGCACAAATCTATTGGCATGTTACTTGTGTCCGGTACGATGTTCGCACCCTGGTTGGGGTCGGCCCGGAGTTGGTCGGTTGCTTAGCCCGTAGAAGGAAGCCCACGGTCATGGCAGTGGCAGCAATTGAAAGCTGATAGTTTTTAATTTATTATGCATTTATTATAGGACCCAGCACAATGACTTTGGTAAAATTGGCAAAAGACTAGTAAAATCATAACAAATATTTTACACAAAATGTTATTCAAATAAGTTGATTCTTTCTCCTGAAGGAAACTAAAAGACACGACAATGAACAAACCAATACCGAGCAGGCAGGTTAGGCTATTAAAACTAAACAACCATAAACATGCGCGAGACTTGTACCTTTTCCTGATCAGTAAATCCCCAATCCTTGACCACAGACCGTCGTCGGTACGAAAAAGGTTGCCTTTCCTTATACGATGGTAATGAACTTCGCCCGATGCAAATGCAGCTTATTTGCTTAACCGTGAATCATTTGCAGAACTGGAATGGACGCTGGGGTGACGCATGACCATTCCCTTGAATGCGGGATGTTTTTATACCCTCCGGCTAGCTAGTAAAACTCCACCAAGCAAGTAATCGTAAATATTAATTCCTGGCCCCGGTAATGAGTTACAGTCGAATCGTTGTATAGGTAAATCTAAACCGAGAACATCAAATGTTTCATTACACCGAGTTCCCTGCAGTCCATTTCGCATATCCCGTTCCTAGTGTGTGTGTGTGCGTGTGTTTGATGTGTAGAAAAATGGCCACCGGCTAAATCAATCGTCATCCGGGTGCAGATTGCGCTTCAATCATCCATAACCTTATCCGCGCTGTCTTGCTCGTCGAGCAATATGGGTCGCCGTGGTGGCCGGTGTGTGTGTGTGCATAAGGAAATTAAACGATTTCTGCTACGAATGAATGTGCATAAATTGCTTCCCGAGCGGCAGTGGACATTCGGTTTATTTGGAACAGAACAGGCCTCCGGGGGGCACGAGCGCAATACGGAACGGAACATTTGCTGTTTATGTTGCATACGGATGGAAATGATGCACCATCGATGATGCGCGATTGCTCCTGTGCCTGATGATGATGCTGCAATTTGTTGGGGATTGTAGTGTATCGGTGTCTCTCTCTCTCTCTCTCTCTCTCTGTTTGGTCGACCCGCTTTCTCCCTTTCTGATCAGTGACAAAAACGGATTCAAGCGTCTATTTTCAAGGGCTATAATGCGCATCCCACGTGCACGTGGTACAGGCAAAAGCGGACCTGGCACGTGGAAGGCGGAGGAGTTCTGTGTTTGTTTGTTTTGATTGCCACATCTGCATCGCACACCGCACAGTGCTGCCAAATGGAGGTTTTTTTTTGTCATGCATTTTCCAAGATGAGCTTAAGAATAAATCGGTTGAAAAGTTGTCCCCATGCTTTCCGACACATTATTGCCCGTTATTTAAATGAGAAAGCTGTGCAGATATGGTTTAATTTTATAGTTTCAGCAAACGACAGCACAGCCAAAGGTAAACATCAGAATAGCTTTCCTAAGCACGACTGTGGGGGGATACTTTTTTCCTTGCGGTGACCCACATTTTAATAGCTCACGGAATCGATGTCCCTACCGAGCGAAAATACCCATTAGTCATCGTTGCACGCTACTGCAATTGTTTATCTTTTCTGTCCGGTTTTTCGCAGTTGCAATTGGGAAAAGCGTAGGATGTTTTTGTTGATGCATTATGGAACTGACTGAGTGAATTGTGAAATTGAGAGCTGTGGTTATATTGCTATTGAAAGGCTTCAGTAAGCTGCTATCTCACATAGAATTTTCCACTCAAAACATTTTCCATATTTTAAATCTTATTTAACAGCTTTTAGTAAATGTTTATACACTATAGTTTGTCTATGATCGAATATAGAATGAATGTCTGGAGTCGTTAAACACTCCTGACATCAAAAGAGTTCATAAAAACGGTTAAAAGTTTATTGATATTTATATAAAGTAACAAATCATGCAGTTTGTTACACTCAACTAACTATTTTTATTCCTGAGAAAAGAAGATTGCATTGGAGCACTACCCAACATTCGGACTGCGAGTGTACAGAGTTCGTTTGGCAACGCACCACAACGAAACCCCGGGAACCAGAAACCGAGAGTGATGAAGGTTAGAGAGTTAGAATATCGTTAGCCTTGAACTCGAACCTCCGTTGCACCCAAAGCGGGCTGGCTGCAGGGACGAAAGCAGAGACGGCGGTACAACCAAACGAAACGAAGCGAAAATGCAGCACAGAAGATCACCTGAAGCTTCCCTTTTTGGAGCAACGGAGCAACACATTCCAACCCGTCCCGGCACTGGCCGGTCGGTCTTTCGGCTTTTCATTTCGTGTACGATGTACGATCAGATTGCGATCGGGCAAGAAGGATGAGTACTGCGGACGGGGATGAAGAAGAAGATGCTAATAAAGCGACCGGTAAGGTAGGTGCAGAAGAAGGAGCAGGTCGTGTGTGTGTGTGTGTGTCCTGGCCCTGGAAACGATGCACTTGACATAGCACGTTGCTACCGTTGTTAAACCCACTTAATCACACAACCGGACACACACACACACGCCCATTTCTCTGTATCCCGATGGCACCCTTGCGTGTGTGTGGATATGTGCACACGGTCATGGGCTCCCGAGAATGTGTGTCCAGATTCCCATCGGTATTCGCTGCTGGGGCTGCATTTCCGAGGGCGATGATTTGACGTGCGATGATGCAGAAGACCGTGGTCGCATAGCAACCGGCAAACCCCCAGAAAGTGGTCATGTTCTAATTCAAGGTGATAGAGAGAGTGAGTGTGAAAAAATCAAGACAAAACGTGACGGAAAGAGACATGCCAACGTGTCCCTGCTGCCCCCCGCTTCTAATGCTGTCAATCAGGTGGAGATGGCTGTCGTCTTTCACCCCATTTCGCAGGGTTGTCCAACACATTTGGGGCGCGAAAGGATGCTTAGTGGATGTGGATGTCTGTGCGTCTAAATTACTTGACTTAATTTACACATTACTTCTTGTCGTCTTAACGTCCCGTAAGACTTATTTCGCCACGCAGCCAAATGGTTGGTCTTCACTGCGAATCCCAAGGACAACATTTTGTAATTAAGTGCTCAATCCACTCACGATAAACGTAGTTTTGTATCCCTTAATTATACTATTGTTTAAACGGTTTAGATTTAGCGTTTTTACATATTAAAGAATATAAAAATGCAGATTCTATCTATAGTCCAACTTTGGATTATGAACTTTTCAACATTCAGTTGCTGGTTTTTGTGCGCCTATCTATGGTTAAGTAAATTATCATGTAGATGTTTAGAGCATTTATAGTCCCAGTGCTCACATACGCCACCGAAACAAGGACACTGTCTAAAACTGTCGAATTCCTCGTTTATAACGTTCGAGACAAAATTCCTCAGGAGAATGTTTGGACTCGTTGGTGTGGAAGAACGTTAGAGAAGACCGCTACAATCAGTAACCTTTCAAGCAGTGCGATAATCTCACTGTTGTACAGTGAACTGGTCATGTCATGAGAATGACACCGGACATGTCCGCCCATAAAGAGTTTTTGGATAAAGTATGCTAGGCCCAAACTGAAGTTGCGTGATGGCGTTGGTACGTCCACCACAAGTAGGTATATGAGGATCGTTTAGCCATAATGAATAATAATAAATAATAAATTTGAGCCGAAAATCTCTCGTCGACCTAATTGTTAAGGTCTGTCGTCAAGGTGTAAAAACGTATATCATAAATTGCACGCGAATAGTGTAAGTTTACATAAAATAGAGTGTGACGTTTACTCGGACTAATTGCACAGTGCGCCAGAGAGAGACTGACTCAACCCTCTCGCGATCCTACTAACCCCGATGGCATCTCACAGGATGCAGGCACTCATCCGTGAGAGCCGTGGATCCAGGTTGGATCATATTACCATAACACTAATTAGCGCCACTTCACAGCAAATGTTTAGTTTTTCTATGGCGCACAATACTTTTCTCCTTTGGGGTCGGGCACAGTCCACAAGCATGGTATGTGCTATCAAGAGAATTTTAGGACGTGCTGAAATGGAAGTATGGACCACATTTTAGAATTTATAATGACTTATTCGCTTCCTACCAAGCTACCCCCAGGGCGCTGTTCGCTTTGGCAACGATTTCGTGAAACACCCACGGTGCGGTCCAAGAGAATGTGCATGTGTGTGTGTGTGTGCTGCTATTGTTTTTTTTCTCTTCTATTTGTTGCATGTTTGATGCAGCATCTCCCCCCTTTTCGCCATCAACTCTCGCCCGATCGCGGCTTTTGCGTGGTGTTTTTAGCGATGCAATCGAACCGTTTCGGTGGGATGGGTAGCTCTTGGTGTGTGCAGTTTCGACTTTGAGCAACTCGAATGCACTCCGAACGAGACGATAAGTTTGGCGATGCCTTTTTATCCATATACAAGGCTGGTCGCTTCGTTCCCATGGTGGTGAACAGCGGACCAGAAAGATCGCCAACATTCGGCAGATCAGAGAGCAACAGAGCTAACAACACACACACACACACACACCCGAATAAACGAAATAAAAAAACAGCATAGGCTATTCACCTTTTTTGCACCGTCCAACATGTGGCCGAAACAACGGCCGAAGAAGACCGATTAAGCAGAAGCATACCCGCCGGGTCCGATGCTTCTTCGGTGCATCTTCAGCCCAGGTGAATTAGCGTCGTGGAAGCGGCTGTCCGGTGCTGGTGGTTTGCTTTAATTTGTTTCCTTCTCTACTCTCGCCCTATCTCTCTCTCTCTCTCGGGTATTCTCGGGTATGGTGTTGTTTTTTATCAACCTAATTCACAGCCGCCCACCCAGCGTGTATCGAAAGCGGGGCTTTTTCTTTCGATTTGGACAAGATAACGTCTTGAGGACGCAACATTCCCATGGATATTTCGAGCAGGCGGAAGGTGGCGCTAAGAGGAGGAGGAGGTCCGTGTTTAGATTCCGAAATTGTACGGTTTCGTGATTGGTTGCAATCTTAGTCTCTGGTTTAGTGGTTCGTTTTATCCGCTACGCAGAAATAGTTGTGCTTTGAATAATTTAACGCAATCGTATTAGAAAGGTGTTAAAGCTGACTTACATATATATCTCCGTGACTTCAATTGGGACTCTCGTATAACCTACGACGCCAACGATTTAAAACCAACGATCACTTGTCAGCACTATCTTATATGCATATCTTCCCAAATGATAACCTGACCTAGCCACCCCGGGGTTCATTGGCAAATCGTACCAAAGCAAGCACAAAAAGGCAAAGTTTTCCTTCTCTTCCAGGCCGCTTTTAAGTTCCGCACCTGGCACCTCAAACCCCCCGACTAACCCACCGCATCTCCTTTGACGCGTTCCGATGCTGCACCAGAATGTCGGACATATCGGATAGCTGTCAAAATCGATCCGTAAACGTGTTTTGTCACACTCCGTGCCTCACTGTAGCAGCTTCGAACCGGGCTGCAACAAGAACGAGGGCAAAGCGTTGTATATATTTTTTCTTAACGAAGAGAAGAAAACAAGAGCCTATCCAGTCCTTTAACAAGCCTTTTTTTTGTCCGGTTGTTGCTGCCTTAAAGTCAAAAAAAAAGCAAACATCGGTGCGGTTTCGGTGCAGTTTCGAGTTCTCCGGTAGAAAGAGACTTTTGGTTGTTGTCTTGGTTTTGTTTTAATCCTTTCGGTCTTATCGCAGCGTCCTGTCCCCGAGGGAACATACAGACACACACACGGACGCTCGGCGTGGAACGATAGTTATCGTATTGCAAATGTGTAATCTTCGCAAAAAAAGGGGAAATTTAACGGAACATTGACATCACCTCAACCGTGCCGGGCGGCGCCGAATGGGCGATATCTTAAGCACTTGTTCATTTGCGGTGTTTCGTTTTTGCGCGATGAAATGTTACACGCCAAACAGCATGGCATGGCGAACGGAGCATGGACGGAAGGTCCTGCCGGTGTGATTACCTTTCTTTGGTTTTTTTTTTTGTGTTTTCGTTGCCTTTCCGTATTGTAGGATTTTTTGTTTTGTTTGGGCTAAAAGAACGATCGAACGGGCGCACGAGCGCACAATGGCTCGTTGACGATGTACGACCGGTGTACGGTTGAGTGTGGTTAGCGTTTGACGGCATCCAGAGGAAGCCAGATGAAGCCAAACCCTCAGTGCTGTGGTGGCCGGTGTGGTGTAAAGTGGCCGGCCGACAACCCAAACCCCAGAGGGTGATGTTTACGAGGTTTCTCCTTTTCGTTGCAAAACAGGCATGGATTATGAATTATATATACAATTTAAAAGAATTATCTAAAAATGGTTTACACATGTTGTTTGAATTTGATTATTTTTTGCAACTCAATTTGCGCACATTTTTTTCTTTTTAAAAGCGAAACAAGAATTATGTGAAAACGACTTTAAGTTTTCCTTTAGTTCTTAGTGTATGTGTGTTTCCAATACTCGTTCCTCGCACATCCAAGGCAATAAAAACACGTATCATGCATTTCTGTTGCCCTCCGATCGATCGCCACCGTGCCCCAATACATCAGACACAATGCGCCCCCAAATAATGAGAGCAAGCGTAAAATGGTGCGGAAAAGAAGAAAAAGCGCCCAACATAAAACCACAATCGGCCTCGGTTGAGTGAAAACTTTGGGCTGGTGAAGGCGCCGCCGCACATTTGAAATCAGACCGACATTCCGGGAGGACTCGAAACACGGCGTAAAGTGTTCCCGTACGACGTGTTACATACCATTCCGGCCATTTTCGGCACGTTATAGCGCAACCAACGCCAACGCCACGGTTGCGAAAGATTTACCTTTCGGCAGAATCGATTGTGACACAACCGGGAGCATCACGAAGAAGGATCAGGAGCGTGTGGCTCATGCGCATGGGGTGGCACCGCGGCCGAAAAGACCGAACCAAACGCCAAATTTGAAAGAAACAAAAACACCTTTCAGACACACACACACTCACACGCGTAGAGCTAATAAAACACATGAAAAAAAAGCAATCTGCACAGTAACGCGATCGCAGTAACTTCAAGCATAACTCAAAAGCCATCGCAACCGGAGCCAGTGTTTCGGCTAAAGAGATGTTTTGTTTTGCTTTTTTTTATAATGCAAAGCAGGCTGCGAGCGGCGTGTGTGAGAGAGCGAGAGCGTAAGTTTGGAAAGGACAGGAAAAGTTTGTGAAAAGGCGCGACCGAGAAAAGAGAAAAGTCGAAGCCGAAGATCAGATCAAGCAGCAGAACATCACCGAGCGGCGGCCGGCGTCGGGGATGCACCATCAAAAAACAAAACAAAACAATAAAACAAAGCGCAAGGGGGCCATGCCATGCATTTATGCACCGATCGGCAAATTTGCATGCAATCACAGCCAGCGCCCTCCCCGGTTTGATTTCCAGGAAGCGAACCGGCGAGATGATGAGGCATTCGGATTGGAGCCGGCCAGGGCAGCATCCACACGGCATGCTTTTTTATGGGCTGCGTAGAAACGAGCAGGTAGGAGGGGGGAGAAGGGATGCGAACTGATGCGTTTATGTGCATATTTCTCTGACGTGTGTACATCGTGGGCAAGCGATGTGCATCGTTTGGAACAATCTTTCTTTAATTCGATTTTTTGTTTTGGAGTCAATTTTTCTTAATTATACTTTTCTGTAAATTTATCTATAGAAAATTGCTGTACCTAAACTAGTACAGTCGTAATGCTATCAGAAACATTACATAACAGTTATATAAATATCAATATTCTATTTTCAATTTCAGTGTTTCGATATAAAGTACCTAGGGAATGCGACCTACTCACTTCTGCAATAGGCGTGCAGTAGATTAAGTGGAAGTCTCTCTGAAGCCTTCTCGTCCAAGAAGGCTTGATGCTCAGATCTTAAACCTTATCTCCCAGAAGACCTCCTTATTTAAGGATAGTTATCGTCCTAGAGGTTTCTAAGGGATCTCATTTACCGTGAGACTCGTCTACTAAGCCTTACCTCTTAACAGATCTGGAGTTCCAAGGGAAGTCATCTATCAAGAGTCCTCATAGTTAAACAAGGCTTCATTTACCAAAGAGTACATCGACCAAATTTCTTCTACCATCTAAGAGAGTCGTTCAAGAGACTTTGTCTTCAACAAGAGTTCGGAGTCTGAAGCGCCTCGTCGACCAACGGGCATCGTAGGACAAATTACACATCTACGACGACAAGAAGTGTTCATGTAAGAGTTCTTGTTGTGGCTGAACCCCAAAACGTTCTAAATGTCATCCTCAGAGATTGCCATCACAAAGCATGATCAAGATTTTGCGAGACCTGAGCACCTAAAGTATTCTTAAACTCGCTTCTTGAGGATTCTTGAAATATTTGATGGTTTTATTCCAAGCAATATAGTTTAATATACCTATTGTTTCTCTTGCTGCACTTGGCCACCGTCAAGCTTCAGCATCAAACCCAACAGAGATACTTTCTCCGTACCATTTGTGTCCTGTCCCGTCGAGCTACTATTGAACTGTGCGTTCAGTTCCTTGTGCACCATCACATCGAGTAAAAGCCGCCAGCTGAACTGCGCCAAGGATAGACGAACGAAGATCGGTGAACATTGATAAACACAAAGTGCATTACACTTGACTAACCTACCTTCCAACCGAGCGCCACATTAAACCAGCTCACTGCAGTGGAAATTGAAGCAAAGGACATTCCTAACCAGATTACAGCTAGTGTTAACGGGGCCAGACTTGTGCTCATCACAAGGAATGGTTTGCAGCTATTGTGCGCAGATGAAGTGACTTCAAACTAGAATCGTTTGCATAGGTTTATATACGTTAAAGCGTCGCTTCCTCAGGGTTGCCGAAGTTTACGACTGCAGTCAAACAACTGACAGCCCGCATTACTGAGCGAAAAGTGATGAGCGTTGATTGGCTGTTCCCTGTTATTGCTTCAGAACGAAAAATACTACCATTTGTTTCGCGGAACGAATGGGATGTTCACCGTCGTAACACCACACAGCAGTTGGTCAGATATGCTGAGGAAGCTACTGTAGATCACCACACGATCAGCACAAAACATCTAAGGTTTCCCACGGCAACAGTGTTGCAGTGAGCAGCCCAAAATTGAGTTGAGCATTCTTGCACAATTCAAGGTCCCCTGGGAAGGGATGCGCCTGCAGCAGAGTGTACCGCAGCAAGTGAAACGAACCGGTTAGCATTTAATTAAGTTATCATTTCACGAAACCCAATCTCCATTACCGCAATTAATGGGATCACGTTGTAATTTGCCCATGGGGACATTTACATAACTACATCGAAAAGCCCCGGAGGGCATACCGATACGATACGAGAGTGCCGTGCCCAGCCACACAAGCGTGTAGTGGCGATCGTATGCTTTGTATGCAAAAAAAGCACACCGTGCTGGCGCACGATTAATGGCACGAGAGTGCAAGCGCTAAAGATACCGGATTTTTATGCTAGTAAGCTGTTTGGAGCTTCTTTTTCCTCTGCAGAAAGATGACGTATGATCATGGGCAGTTCGATCCGGTGGCTTGGATTGATGCCGAAGACACACACCACCAGGGCCACCACCAACCAGGGCAATGGCAAAGTTGTGGTTGATCGTTAGTGCTGCGGATCGGGACGCTTAAAAGCATATCAGCTTGGGGCGGCTTCAGATGAGCTTGGAGCCCGGATCACATTACCTAAAGGCCGGAACAGAATCGCAGCGGGGAAACAAAACGTATGTCATTTGCCTAACAAACACCATCCTGCTGCTAACGAGGCTTTAATTGATAAACTCTGTTAATTTGTAATGCACGATAAAGACATACATTCGCATTCTCACGCGCGTCACCCATAAGATGTGGCTGTCGGAAGACGGGGATGATCACCCGGCCTGGACCGGATTGGATTGGAACGTGACCGCACCATAAAGCAACCGCAAACTTCCAGCTGCAAATGGTGGCTTTTCTGCAAACGATTGACATGCAAGCAGCACATTTATCACCGGCGAACCTAACCGGGTCCCAGGAAACTCGGGAGAGCCTTCGGGAAGTTCTAGCAGCGATCGGATATTAAGATCTTACACGGATCTTCTTCGGGGTTTTGGTATAGTGTTGCCGATCTGTGGAATGTTTTGTAATAAATATGAAAAAAAGTCTTATGCACAGAACAAAGATCCTATAGCCCACTACCTAATGAACTCACTGGACCCCATTTTCTGCCTCTTTGCGTGTAAGGTGTCTTTGGAACAACTTTTTTTTCTTCTCCCGACTGGAACAAACCTACAGTACGAAAAAACGTTACAAACCGATCACTGGGCGATTGCAATTGCGTTTAACGTCACATTTTATGTGTCTTGGCATTTCTGATATGATGAGAAGGCTGACGAGTTTTTGTTGTTGTTGTGTTGTTCTCGCTTCGGCAGCTTTGACTGTTGTTTGCTGCAGGTCCTCTCTCTCGAGCTGTACGCTGTCTTCGCAGCAAACCCCTCTGCAAGGCTTGTGCCGTTAGCCGCAATAGCAGTTGGTTGGGGTGGGTTTTTTGTGTTTGTTTGCTACACTTGCGCGCGTTCGCGGTTTTCCGGCGGCAGCAATGCTTGCCGCAGTCCCATTTCCTTTGGCTTCCCATGGCGTACGAAGGTGTGTAATCGTCGCATTCCATGTCGGCACTTTGCTAGTGCCGAACGTTCGACAAGGGTTAAGAGGAGGCCGGCCAATCGGGCACGGGGCCCACGTTTTGCTGGCGGATGCGAATACCTTTATCTTTACCTGATGGACGGGTGATTAATGTGGGCGGGAGTGGCGTGTGCGGCGGGTGCAGGCAAGATAGTCATCGTGTAAGTTGGCGCTAATGTACAATTGGCGCTCTCGGGCGCTTAAGATTAGATAGAAACGCACGTTTGCCTGGGTTAAACTGGCATCATCAAAATTGCCAATCGGTTGCCAAGATTCCTTTACATCTTAATCACTGCCATGCTCATAAAAAAAACCCAAACTGCCACCATTAATGGGACATGCAGCAGCTCGGCTAGCTTGGCCGCGTTGTGGCAACAAATAATGAGTGTTATTAGTGAGTGTGTGGTTGTTTTTTTTTTTCATTTTGCGTGCTTGCAATGTGTGCTGTACCTTGCTGGACTGCCGGCGCTTGATAGTAGTGTGATGGTAAGCATGATTTTTATGAAGCAGTGAGATAAAAATTGTACTAAAAACAAAGTGCCTCCAGAATGAGGCCTCCAGTTAGGCATACGCTTGATAGAACTTTAACGAAAATGGTCAATTCTCAATGTATGCAAGCGAGTGAGTGAGCATAACATGGCTGCAAGACAGCTGTCTTAGGGTTTGAACCTAATTACGGGTTAGAAGCAACAAGACTTCGTGCAGAGAGACGCCTTACGCGTATGTGTACCGGTTGACCATGCATGTGTACTACTCAATCATTCGTTCGGTTTAATGTTTTCTTTTTAACAAGCTTGTTCCAAATGCTTGTTTCATCCCACGCGTAACGTATGCTTGCTATCGGCAAGCACACAAAGTAACGCACTCACGCGGGGTTAATGTGTGGCGAAGAATCTAACGCTATTAATCGAACAGCAAAAATAAGTTTGCGCTTCGAGCGACATGTTTAACAGCAATGCTAATTGATTCTACACTACCGGTTGAGAGGGAGTGCTCTTTTTGGATCGTTTTTCAATACTTTGTGGCCTTGACAGGTTGTGGTTTTATTAGTCATTTAATAAGCAAGACTACAGTTTTTCTTATCATATAGGAAAACTAACCTCGCATCGGTCACGTAACTCGTACGCCCTATCCCGTACTAGCAGAGAATAGCGAAGAAGAAGCGGTTTAAAAAATATTTAAATCATGGTTCTGTGTCGTTATACAACATCTAACTAAACAGGATCTTGTCAGGATAATCAAAGATAACTTTAAAAAATGCCACCAGGTACAACAGGTGCCTCAGTCATGGGAACATTCAAGTCTGGTGGAGTAACGTCCCCATTGCCAGGGGCAGTAACGGCAGCGGCAGTACTATCAGCAGCAGCAGCAGCAGCAGTAGCAGTAGTAGCAGCAGTAGCAGTACCAGTTTCGTTTGCTGCTGGTGACCCCGGAGAAGCGGTGGGTGCAACTGTCACCTGAGGAACCGATGTATCAGCTCCGTTCGGTGCCGGTGGTGCAGGCGCTGGCGTTACCGTCATCATCGTACCACCAGCCATCATACTGCTGCAATTCGGACAATTTATGGTGAGCGTACAGTTGTCGCACGCTACATTAATGGTCGCGTTTTTCCCATTAACCTGAATCGGTTCGGATGAATCGCTTTCCGAATCCGAATCGAAGAATATCGAAAAAAAATCATCCTTTGTGGGAAGAGAAAAAAAAACAGTGTAACCCATTACACCCATTTGCGTGCGTATGTTTGAAACTCACCAAAAAGTCGTCAAAGGCGGCTACAGGCGACCAACGGCTGGACGCGACCGATAAAACCAGCGCAAGCAGCAGCAATCTCTCCGGATGTACCATTCCGACACGAAAGACTTCAACGAGAAGCGACGAACCTTTCAGCAAACCAAGTCACCGAACGAACGCGAGTGGAGCTAACTGGGTAGGTACGCTTTGCTTATATTCGCTTCGATTGTTACATTACACCGAACGGTATGCTTTTCAAGCTGTTCGATAAGAAACACTAAAACATATCGTCTGCCCATTCACGAACGTCCTTGGCCACCGGGATGTTAAAAAAAATGGGTTAAACGTTTGCGACTTTTGCGGTCTTCGCGGTGTCGCAGGGTTCCAACAGTTCACACAGGTCTTATGTGAAGACACGTTTTGTTTTGGCTGACATCAAACAAAGTTATGATGTCGGGCATTGCTCAACTCTAGCGCCAGCAACCTATAACCTGCACCCGATCGACACTGATAAGATTTTGCAACGACTGCTGTTCTGTACAGTATACAGCAGCCCATAAAAACAAGATGACGGTACTTCGGTTGGGTCGGGTACGAGCAGCTGCATAAACAGCCCGGAACACGAACGCATCACATTATGCAAAGTGGTTCCACGGTTCCACGGGGAGAGCCAGTAGCCGGACCTGTTCAAGGTCTGTACTGCAAACGCTGAGCCGGACCGGATGGTTTGTGAAGCTAAGTGAAGTGCTATCCTGACGCAACCGGATTTACGACACGGACCGTCGGCAATGGCCTAGTCTTGGCTGGGCTAGCCACCGTGCTTCCGTGCCGTGCTATCAAAGTAAACATTTACGGTGGCCCGTTTGTTGTTAGATGGGAGATAATGGTTCGGGTAACAGTAGGTTACAAAATGGTAATATACCGTGCCAAAAGCTTACTAATGCAGCTTTTCAAGCCCCGAGTTCAAGCCGCAGTTCAAAGTGTTTGCCATCGATATGACAAATAGCTTAATTATAGTAAATCTTTTCGATGTTAACCTCTTTCTTGTGCCATTAGTTCAATTATCGGCGGTTAATTGTGAGACATTTGAAGTTAATTTCCATTCCCATGCATACAGGTACTACCTCACTGTACGGAGCGTTTATTGTTATCAAGCACCAGTCCAGTCCCTGTAACACGACTAACAACATTGATCACCACACTGATCGTCGGCGTTGATCGTATCGGTAACCCCCGCGGGTCGGTGTGTCGTGAAAAGAGTTGTTTTAATTTAATTACCGGACTAATTATGATACTTAAGATGCTTAGCCCCCGCTTTATCAAACCATTATCATTTGGCACCGCGTGCTAATGGTGCTGTTAGATAAGTTGGCAGACGGTAACGAGACCGAGCTGAAGATGATGACAACGGCGGTGGTCAGACAACGGGTACGAGTATTATTATCTACATCCAACTGAATGGCCTGGTGCACTCGCTGCTTGCTGCTCACACTGTATCGTTCGATTGATATTAAGCATAATTCCTTAATCAGCCCTTGCTGTGGTTAATTGGTTCGTTCGCTAACTGTTTACCTTCCGGCGATGTGTAGGTACTAAAATTAATTGTACACACTACACAAATCTTGCCTCAAAACAGTGCTAACAATTGTATTGATACGAAAGACTGAAAAGGTGACAAGGATGAGGATGGTTTAAATTGGAAGCAGTAATACGTCAGAAGTTGCTCCTGTTTTTTTGACACAGCATTATAACTGGCAGCAATAAAATACTTTCCGGCTTCATCAGCATCCTCTCGGTTCGGGCTTCTGTGTACGGTTTCATTACTCTCGTTTTCTCTTTAACAATCAACTTTAAGTTTGTTCGTTTTTTTTGTTGTTTTGTTTTCCTTTCTTTCCTGCACACGTCCAGCGTACTTTAACCGGCCAGTCGGCAAGTGGCAAGTATTCAGTGCAACTTTTTATGGGAGCCATGTCTCGGAGGATTTATTGAACGGTCAAGAATGTGAAGAATTTCCCGGCAAAACAAAATACACAAAAACGGCTTGCGAATCGGTTTGGTTCGTTGTGGGGGAAGGCAATGGCTTGTTTTTTCCCAAACGAATCCAAACAGAAAGGCAGCGTTTCTTAGGCAAAGTGTATGAAAGATTCGGAAGGTGCATAATGTGAGTTGTTTCAGTAAAATTAATTCACAAACATCCTAAAAATATAATTAGATCACTTACTACTAAAGAAAGATTGTTCAATTAATCTTCTCCTACCTATAACCTCAAAGTATTCTTTAACATTCTTGCTTCTGGCTTCCAGATCTCACTCTCTCACCACGCACACGACGTTCCACCACGAGTTTTCCACGTATACCATATTTGTGCCATCATCGGTAGGACAAAATTGGGCGTACCGGGTCAGATGATTTCGCCAAACGGTGGGAAAGTTGTCCGGTTCATCGAACTGTCTCAATCTTGCGCACTGAAAAAGTGACTATTGAACGCTCCAGTGGATGCAAGATATCGCCCCAAATTGTGAGTGTGTGCGTGTTGTCCTCGCTGCCACGTTTGTTTGATTTGTGAGGTAAAAAAGGATTGTTTCTTTTTTGTTCTAACCATTCCAATTTTACTATTCCTATTTAGTAACTCAAACTATTCCTTTCTCACAACTCAAACAACTAGCGAACGCCACGTCGTTTAAGGTATTTTGTTGTATTTATTATCATTCATCGCGTTATCGCTACCCACTCGCGTCACACAATTTATTTTTGCTAATTGTTTCAATACAACTTCGTTAGTGTGTTTGTTTGTGTGTGTGTGTCTGTGTGTGCACAACTCCATTCGTTTTCGATTTTAATTTTTATGTACCTAACAACGGCGTTTTCGGTGTTCTAGAATTCAAATTACAGTCCAGTCTCAAATAGGCATTTTCCTGACTAATAATGCATGCACACAGCTCAGATTGTATATATGTATAACTGTGTGTGTGTGTGTGTGTGTGCCCATGATGCGATGTAATTGCCAAAAATGTGTTGTTTGTCGTAATATACATATTTATAGTTATTTATAAATTTTTGTTTCCCGATTCTTTCACTTATTGCGCCACATAACACCAACTGCTGCTTTTTACTTTGGCGTGCGTATGAGGCGAATGGATATCCGTAAATGGGTTACCGGAAAAGGCTTCGTTTAGCTGCAGCTATAGCGTTGTTTTGCATTCAAACCGCTAAGGAGGCTTCCCTAGGTTGTTTTGCTTCGCATTACCAGAACCGAACGAGGAACGGAGTTATCAAAAATCGGTGTACTCAACAAAGCTTGTAAGATCGAAAACGAATCGAAAAATTTAACACGTATGGCAAAACAAACGGATCACGAATGACTAGCGATAACCGTGTTTACAAATCGGGGTTTAAATCACCAAAAAGCGTACGAGCGCATCGGAAAGCAACGGAGAGCAAACACAATCAACAAGTGAATTGAATCAGTTCGTGAAAACAGCGTAACAAAAATAAAACGAAAGGCAGTAACAAGTGATAACATGCGCAAGCACACATACAGACGCGCATTCTTCCTCTAGCTCGTACTTAAATCTTTCTTCCCATGCTGCCCGGTCGCTATGCACCCCCCTATTGGCCAGCAATGTGGCCATACCGAAGAATGCTGTTATGGATCGGACAAAGCACCACCACCCGGACCGTGCGGATACGGCTGGCCAGCCGATGTCGGTGTGGGCAAATTTGAATCAAGCTCGGCCGTACCCAGCATGCTGCTGTTGCCTATGCCGGGCAAGGTGCTACCGCCGCCAGAAAGTTGCGCCCCGAGTCCGGCCGAATTTTGTGCCACAAGCGCAGAAAGATTGCGGATCTCCGACAGACCCTCGCTGGACGCCAGCGAAATTGAAAGCGGTGACGTATGATCCAGTGACCCGACCGCATCTGGAACGAAACATGGAAGGTTTAGCACAATCGATAAGGTGGCCGCCTGTTGCAAGGGCCCCGGTTGCTTACCGGTACGATCGGAATCGGGAGACTTGGCGGCGCATCGTTTCAGCTGATTGTTCAGATCCTCGATTGTGTCCTGCATCCGAATTACGATTGCCTTTTGTGCTTCGTACTTGTTTTCCAGTGCCTGCACGGTAAGTGGGTGGTGAATAGGTGAAAAACTCGAACTTGTGTCGCACAGGGTTTATCGCAACCTACCATAAATTTTTCCTGGTACTCTTCCTTTGCCGTTTTAAGCGTCCGTTTCTGTAGCGTGATTGTTTCCTCGCGCTTGATTAGCTGCTGCTCTAGCTCTGCCTGCCGTTCCTTGGCCGTATCGAGTTGGGCCGACTTTTGCTGAAGGGCAAATTTTAGCTCTATCGGAAAGAATAAATTAAACAGTATTAGTCCCTCGCCTTGGCTGTGTACCCAACCGCTTTAGGTCCAGAAACCATTGCCAAACCTTTCCATTCCTCGTGATAGTTCGCTTTAATTAGTGCGATTTCTGCTTCCCGTGCCCGCAAACGTTCCAGTTCGGCCAGCTTCTCCTTGAAACGCAACTGCACCTCGCCCATCATGATCAGCTCGGACTGGAGGCGCGTCAGCTCTTCGCGGTACTGTTGACCGAGGTCCGCCTTCCCGATCGCCTTTCGCAGCTCGTTGCGCAAATCGAACAGATCACCCTGAGCGTTCTCCAGCTGCAAACCAACCTCGCGCCGCTGTGCTGACTCGTCCTTAATTACCACCTGCAGTGCTTCGATCTTTAGCTTCAGCTCCTTGCAACGTTCCTGCTCCTGGTAAAGGGATTCCTTCCAGCGAACACATTCGCGTGATGCTTCGGTCAGTTCTGCGTTCGTTTTACGCCGCACCGTACTAAACTCAGCGTTTAGAGAAGCGATCTCACGCGTCAACCGTGCCACCTGATCCTTGAGCGCTTCGTTGTTCTGCTCGAGCGCACGGATCTTGCGGCTCTTGCCCAGCAGCCGGCGGTTTCGCTCGGCATGTATCTCTCGTCGGTGGCGCTCGTACTGCAGCTGCAGATGCAGTAGCCTGATGTGGTCCTCATAGTACGATTCGGGTAGATTCGTGCGGCTGCCATTTTCGGCCAGTGTGGAACGTATTTTTGCGCACGTTTCGATGTACTGATCGAGCAGAGCGTACGGATCGAGACGGCCACCGGCTGCGGCGGCTTTCTGCAGCTGTTGATTGTGTTGCATCTGTGAAATGCTGTTCTTGAAGCGCAATTCCTCCTGCAGGATGCCGTAGAATATCTGCTCGTACGGTTGAGGCCAGCTAATGATCGTTTGCGTCCCGGTCGAGATGGTAGCTTGCGGTGGAACCGGAGCCATCACTGCTTCAATGCCAGCCTGACGATCGGTTCGCGATCGCGTCAGGGCAAACGAGTCACCTTGCTGTGGTTGCTGTTGGTGCTGCTGCTGCTGCTGCTGATGATGATGCACACGCTGATGTTGAAAGTGACTGCTGGGAGTGATAACGGTCGTCAGATTGTTGCGCAGCTGTCGGAAGAGTTCCTGATTGCGTGCCAGCTGTTCGCTCGAACGTTGTTCCTGCTTGCTGTGGAAATGGGTAGCCGCCGAGATGGCTTCCTCTTCC
>KZ062702.1:104288-116024 GCA_002091835.1 Anopheles maculatus
TCTTCCGATGGGCTACTGTCCGCGTTGCTGCCAACACCTTCCGAAGACGACGCACTGTTGCCTCCACCGTTGATCGTTTCGCCAGCTCGGTGGTGGCCCTGCTGACCGACCTGTCGCTGTTTGACGATCGACACCGAATCGAGCAACAGCTTCGGGTTCACCTTGAGCGCAAAATGTTTCAGATCTGGCAACGAATGACGGCGCTGGTGGCCCGCGAACAGCGATCCACCCGGACCGACGAGATGATGGTGGTGGTGCTGATGATGATGTTGCTGCTGATGGAGATGTATGTGATGGTGGCACTGGTGATAGTAGTGATGGTGTTGCTCCGGTCCGGCTGCAGCTGTCGGCTGCCGGCTGCTGTACACAGCCAGCGGTTCCGGAATATGCAGCTGCTGGTTCGGACCGGCACCACTGCGCGATCCAATCGTGACCAGCTGCGTAGCCATGGTAGCGCCATTGCGGATAAAGTTGCCGCTCGTGTCCGCCGGCGAAGTACCGGTACTATAGTACGGATCGTTCGAATCTACCAAACAATGACTATGCAGTCGGCGGCGCGTGTAGTTGATGACCGATTGCGAATTTTTAAAGTGCAGCCCACCGGCCGAACACGGTGAGCCTTCACCTTGGTCTTGGTCTTCGTCCGCACACAGATCGCGTATCGGAACGGCCGTTCCGACTGGCAGCGACTGCGAGTGATGCATGTGCGGACTATTGATATCGTTTACCTCCTGATCTTCCTGGCTGAGATCGCCGGGGCGTGACTGTGCCGGTTGAATCTGTACCATCGGCGACTCGTTGCGGGATGCCGGGGCCGTAACGGCCGTTGCCGATAGGGGAGCCGTTTGCTGATCGATAGGAAGCGGACTTGACGGTACGCTATTGCTCGTGGTCGAAGTTGCCGAGGCCACCGTCATCGTTGTGGTCGTCGTGGTGGTAGTGCCCGTGTCAGACAGCTGCAGCAGCGACTGATTGCGGTCACTCACCACTTGAAGCAACTTCTTCGATGTGACCACGGCCAGCGGATACTCGTAGTTGAAGTGGGACTGACCCGCATCCTTCTTAATCGGAGATGCCGGTTGCGACGGCGTCCAGATGGCACGCGCCGTCTGCGGTTTAACGGATGTGGGATAAGGCCGGCTGCTAGCAGAAGGTTTCGTATCCTTCATGGGCGTTGTTTCGGGCGTTGCCTCGACGGCCGCTTCCGGCGGTGATGCACCGTCCGCTGCCGGTGGCTGCGGAACCGGAACGGTCGGTATCGTATAGCTGGGGGTAGGAATTGGTGTGTGCGGAACTGTGCTCGTTGTGGGCGGAGGCGTCGGCTGCATTAGGGTGCTGTTGGGCGACCAGAACGAATTCTGTGCCGTGATCGTGCACAACTGCTGATCCAGCGACAGTGTGTTGAAGAAGTTAACGTTTGCTTTCCATGAGAATTCGAATGCATCGGTACCACCGCCGGCAGTGTATTCGTACGGTTTTATCGGTGTCATGTAGCACGGACACTCGTTGCCACCGGACCCATTCACAGCCAGTAGTTGCGATTGTGAGCTTTCCTGCGGTTCCGGATACTCGAGCGACATTCGCGCACACTCGTTCACAACATCATGCGGTTCCATGTTTTTCCACCGCTGCTGACTCGTCTCGCTCTCCTGATCGGACAGTACGAGCCGCGGATGGATCTTGACCGTATCGAGCAACGGTTTGATCGTGTGCTGAAACACAGCCTGCCGCCCGGTCGACGAATATTCCTGCTTGAGGAAGGCCACAAAATTGCACGGATACATGCCGTACAGTCGGGTAAACAGTTCGTACAAGCCAAACTGTAGATGTATCAGCTGGTACTCGGGCAGGTGCGACTCGTTCTGGTTCCAGGTGGCGAGATAGTTAAACACATCGAACAAGTCCTGCACAAAGTTACCCATCGCCAGCGGAATCACGGGCAGCAGATCGATAATGCACAGCACCGCGTTGATCAACGAGGTAATGTCTTTCTCCACCTTCGACAGCTTCAGCACATCCTTTACCAGCTGGTGTGTGCCGACTTTGTACAGCCAAAGTGGGCGCTTCTGTATGATGTGCCCGAACAGTGTGAGCGCTAGCGTTTTCGACGTTCCGCCGCGTATCCATTCGGCCAGCCGATCGAATATGTGCTTATCGTGTGGTTGCTGCACCTTCACGAGAATTTCTACGATCCGTATCGATGACGTATGTGCAAAGTACTCCATCATGTTGCAGGCAAGCCAGGATTCTTTGGCTGAAATTATAAAACAAGGCATACGGTAATGGCGAGCGAATGTAAGCAAAATGGCTAAAGCGAATTGATTCTCTTTTGATTGTTGGTTTCGAATGGTTAGCAAACTAGTGATCTATTTTTTCTTATTTTTGCCAATATCTACATTTGTAAAGCTAATTATACTTACTGGAAGAGAATAACTCCTGAAACTTGCGTTTAACTTCGTCCACCCTGTCCATGTTATTGGACTCGAGGTCGTCAAACAGATTGGCCACATCCATTGTTTATCGTCACGTTGCTTGGGGCTTTAGGACTATGTCGTATACCTCTTCCCGGAGGTTGCTCTTAAAGCGTGGAATAGTGCTGGCTGCTTCGGTAACAACTAACGATTGGCCAGATGGTAGGATGAATCTTGAGAAGCTAATTTCCTTCCTGTCTGCTCTGTCCGGTACGGCCAAAACAACGTCGCTCTTCCAGAGAGTGTTTACACGCAATTGCCAATCTTTGTCCCACTATCATATTTCAGTACAATGCCAACGTCACCTCTACGTGTGGTATGGGGTTAGCCCAAAGCGGCAACCTTTATGCAGATGCAACGATGATTCGTCGCGGTTGTTTTAATAAGCGTATTGGTACGAAGCATTCGCCAGTTCCGACGTTCGCGACCGGAAAAAAGTGGCGAATGTAGCCCACCGTGGGCTAAAACCCTCGACTAATTGAACAACAGCTGCATACAAAAGGAAGATGTAGCACAACAACACAGGCACAGATGAACTGAAAGTAGGGAAAAACTAAACTACCAAATGAATGCACAAACTACACGCAGTTTCTGTCCATCTCAGCGTGTTCTAAAACTTTTCCATGCCACAAATGTTTTTACATTTCCCACTACACTATCTCAGTCCATCTTCTGTTTCGATCAAGCCGTGGCCACATGTCGACGAAACGTTTGACAGCAGCAATCACAACGGCTGTTGAACCATGCATGGTCGCCAAATCAGCGGGATTTCGAAAAATTTCTACCAAAAAAGGGAAAAATTTATTGTCAGTTCAATCACTGTACTTGCTTGGCGCATTGAACCTCTTATCAATTAATATAATGTTGTATTTTGCACTGTTTTCGTCACAGGAGGTCGTGGTCTCGTACACAAAAAAGAACAGCTGTCAAACCAAATAATGAAGCTATGATTATACGGTACAATGAGCGGCATAAACGACTGTGGCGGCAAGTAGTCGTGATCGCCATTCCGCGAAGAACGTTTACTTTCGAGCGACGCATGAATATCGGTTGTTCTTATCGTAACTAAGAAACTGTTTAAAAGTTGATAAAGTGCTTTGTAAGCGGCTGTTACAGTATTTTCCAGTCCGAAGAATATAGTTCTCAAGTTCCGCTAGATTTGTTCAAACATTCAAAGTAGTGGCTGTGCTGAATTCCTGGAACACGCGAAAGTGAAAGAAGTTATCCGGCAAGTGAAATTTCATCTCGCTTTGGCCGTAGCATCCTCAAAGTAAGGTAAGGAATTGTTCTATAAATTGTTCTCAACTACAGATTCCAATTCAGCCCACAGAAAAAAACCCATCTTCCTCTCGTAGTTTCTTTTTTTTATTGGTTTATTCCTATTAATATCGTTGAAAGGAAAAATATGTCGACATACAGTAATTACACAGTGATCTGCTTCGATCAACACACACGAAAGTTTGATGCCTGGCAATTGTTATTACTAGTCTTGTTTATTGCTGCCCAGGTGTGTGCGGCCAGCGAATGTCCCTTATCCTATGTTCAAAATTGTAGTATAATGACGTGTTTGCGTCAAGTCAAATTGTTCGATAAAAAATAACATTATTTCTAATGGTAGTTGCTAGTTGTGATGTAGTAGTTTGTGGTTCATCCTGTTGCTCACTGGTCGGCCACAACCCTTTCTGTTCGACTTGTTCCGGAGAGATAAATCATTGGGATAATATTAAATTAATTCGCCCCTTAAACGATAGCGCTTAACACTAATCTTACTGTGATGTGAGGTCTTGATCTGGGTCAGGCTTTATCGGTAGTTCGCCGTCGCCACCTTCATTTAGTGCTTCTTCCAGCAGATTCGTCTCAGGAAACATCTCCGGCCCAAAGCCGAACGTTACCAGTCCATCATCGTCCGGTGCTTCCGGTTCATTCGTATCCTCCACGGTGTTGGGCGGTACGACCCGATCCGCATGCACCTGTTCCTGGTGGTACTTGACGTCGCGCAGACGCGTAAAGACGCGTGGACAAAAGTTACACCTTTGCAGCGGTTCACGGGCAATCGCATCGGAGGGATTTTCCGAATGATATCGACTCTGGTGCGTCAAGAGATCGCGATACCGATCGTACATTACGCCACACTCGCTACAGGGAAACCGTAGTTGCTGCATGTGTATGCGCAAATGGGACGCCAGGTTGGGCTTGTGCTCGAAAGCCTTCGGGCAGTGCGTGCAGCGGTGCACCTGTTTGCGGCTGGAAGCTTTCCTTCGCCTCCGAATGCACTGTTCGCAGTGATGTGGCCGCACACTCGGATGGTCGCTCAGATGTTCGTGCCAATCTTCGCGCTTCTTGTAAATGCCCGAACAGATGCTGCAATGGCACAGTTTGATCGGTTTACATTCCGGCTCCCCATCCGGCCCGGGATGGTTCAGTGTGATGTGTCGCAGACATCTTCTATACTTCTCAAATTCCGTGTCGCACACGCGGCAGACGTAGTCCTTCCGTTTGGATTTCTTCATCATCGTGAGCGCGGGCGATCCGTCGATCGCTTCCGCCTGATCCCGTGCGTGTACCATCAGCTGGTGCGTGGTACGGTCCTGTTTACGCAGGAAAATACGTGGACAATAGTCGCAGCTATAGCGAGCAGCCATTGTTGCACTGTTGGCACCATGATATTTGGTCTTGTGATACTCCAGCTGGTTGTATCGCATAAACTGGACGCCACATTCGTCGCACCGATGCGGCAAATCGCCACTGTGGTATAAAGCGTGCATTCGCAACGCGGTGCGGGATTTAAACATTTTCGTACAGTGCGGACACGGATGGAGGGTGATGCCAAACTTGCTTCGCTTTCGTTTCAACAGCTGTTTGCCGGAATCGTTGGATTCGTCTTGATTCATCAGCGTACCCATATCGCTTACCAACTCATCAATATCATCTTCATCTTCGTAATCATCGAAGTCCTCGTCATCGAATGTCGCATCTGGCAGCTCCGCCATTTCCATCAATTCCAGTCTGTTATCTTCCGGCGACATAGTCGCGTACAGCTCTAGCTGCCATCGATATTCGTCCATGATCTTTTCCGGCAACCGTTCCAATACAACAGCGAGCCGTGTTGTCGCTTCCAAGTCCGCATAATTTTGCATGGAAACCACACTGTGTGCGTCGTTTGACGTTTGATCGTAACTATCCGATGCTCGGGAATGTAGCTCGTGTGCTGCCATACTGCTGCTACTCTCATCCATCTTGTCCACCGTGCTGTTAATTGCGGTCAGTTCACTTTCCGTATCGTCACCTTCCGGTAACGTATCGCCCTTCTTTATGTGTGCGATTCGTTCGTGCACCTTCTTGTACCTAGCCTTGTGGAACATTCGCGGACAGTAGCTACATTTGTACGAACCCGTCTCCGGCAGTGTCGGATGTTTGCGTTGCCGATGTGTGCGCAAATATTCATTGCGCGTGAATATGGCTGGACAATATTCACACTGATATCCTTTCCTAGCCATGTGCGATGGAATGTGCTGGGTCATGCTCCACTTGCGCGTGAAAGTTTTGGGACAAAAGGGGCACTTAAACAGCTTCGCGTCCTGCTCCATCGTTGATGATGCTTCCAGTTGATCCATCAGCTGTTCGCCGCCAAAGGGATGCTGATCATCCAAATGCTCCGAGTACATATCCTCCGTATCGAAGGGCATGGCGCAGGAGTAACAGTAAAACTGAAATGAACCAGGATCTGCAGCAGCACCCGTTTCGGCGGCAGCAGTTGTCGGTGCCGGGTCATTCGTATCCGGTTCCTCCTCCTTGATGACCATCATCGGTTCGCGCACGTTTGGTGGCAGTATTCCCGGATCGGTCAGTCCCTCACTGTCCGCCGGCGGGCAGTCTTCGAGCAGTTGGTTAAAACCGGCGGCAGATTCTTTGCTTGCGTGCATATCCGCATGCATCTGTTTGATGTGGCTGGAACGGTCACACTCGCGCAGAAACCAACGGGAACAGTACAGACAGGGAATGGACGTTCCATTCGCTACTCCACGAGCAGCGTTCGGCCCGTGGTAGCGCTTCTTGTGCAGCGCAAGGTAGCTCACACTGTAGAAGCGACAGTTGCATATGTCGCAACCATACGGCAGTTGGCCATCATGATTCAATAAATGCATACGCAGCGACGAGCGATGCTTGAACACCCTCGCACATTTTGGACATGAGAAGGTGTCCTTTTCCTCCGGTTTCGGGTTGGTTGAGTGTATCTTTCGCTCGTGTCCGACCCGTCTCATGTGCGACGTAAAGCTGCGTGGGCAATGTCGGCATCGAAACAGCCTTTCGTCTGGCTTGTGTCTACGAAGATGTTGCATGTAATACATTTTACGGGTAAATTTTCGTGGACAATACTCGCAACTAATCGGACGATCGGTTGCGCTGCTTGCAGCAGGCGGAGGCGTAGCAGCAATCACCGGTACCGGTTCTGCTTGTACACTCTTTTTTGTCGTACTCGAGTTTCCGTTGCCATTGATGTGTGATTTTTTCGGCACCGAAACCCCTTTTTCCAGCGCTATCCTATCCCGGTGCTTCCACAGATGCTGATCTAGATACATTTTATGCTTGAAGCTTCGCGGACAATACTGGCATTTAAATTTTAACTCATTCGATGGACCTGCAGGAGCTGTGCTGCTTTTATCCGGCTGGGTCACCTTCCCAGCGGTCTGCTGCTTAACGTTAGCGGTTTGCTCTTTTTGCAAAAACCCGGTCGGGGTAGAGCTTCCACTGTAGCCAGGTTCGGATTTCACAACTGGCCGTAGGCTGCGCACCAGAGCATCAAATTTCAAGCACCGCTTGCGAAAACACTGGAATTCTTCCATCGTGAGCGTACACGACCAGCAGATACTGCTGGGGCAGTATTCTTTCTTCGTCAGCTTTATGCCCAAACAATCGTATATTCGTTGCAATAGTTCGTTATTTGCTTGCGCACCAGTCGACGAAAAGAGTGGTTCAATTTCGTTCTCCGAGAAGCAAAACCGGCAGTACGTCTCGGGATTTTTATTTGGACTAAAAAGAATCGGTATGTTTGCAGATAGGTGTAACAACGTGGCGGGAAAGTAATCTTACGGGGAACATAGATTAATGTTGATACTTACACATCTACCGGATCATCATCCACGGCCGGTTCAGGCTCCTGTTCTACCATCATATCCATCCTGATGTGCTGTGGTTTGCTGTCTACAGCGCTTTACTAAGGCTTTAGGCAATTAAAACGTACACCGATATTACGGGTAACATTTGTGAAGGACACGGTATTCTGGTTATAAGTCCCCAAGCTCTGAGTAGTGCCTCTCAATTCCTGTAGACCGGTGTAATCAATGGCTTGAGACTGTGGTTGGAAACAATGCAAACAGTCCCCCTTACCTGCTAGTGGGTCGCGAAGAAGATTCGCAACCAGATTACGAAAACAAAATCGAGCGATCCTTACATTTTCCTTCAACAATCTAAATTCTTAAGCTACACTTCGTGTCTGCATTTTTCGCGACGCTCTGCTGCTGGTGTGTTCGTTCACGCAGCATCTTTTTCCAACCAATCCTTGACAGGCGAGATTTGCTGTTTGTGTGTTGGTTTGCTTCAATACGGCACGCACACCTGCGTTTGTTAAAATGTCAAAATCGAAGGTGGCAGAAAATGACAGAAAGACAGTTTTTGTAAATTCGATCCGATTGAATTTATTTCCGATTGAATGAATGTTTGTACTTTTGTTTTATCGCACATTTCGACCGAGTGTCTTCCGCTGGAACTCTGCCCCATCCCCAGCCGTCGCCTGTCGGTTGATCTCCTTGTGCCGGTCCCGGGTTACGCACTCTTCGATGATTTCACCGTCGCCTTTAATTAATCGCGTACGCCCGGTCTCTGGATCGACCACTCGGCGTAGAATCGATTGACGGGCCTCATATTCTTCCCGTGTTTGTGGTGCCATGGCTTTGCGATTCATTAAATTTAATGGTATGCCACAGTCCAACAGTTCCGGCGCGTCCCCAGTCCCCTGCTCTAACGCAGCTGGTGCCGGTCCACCATTTCGGATAGCTTCATCCTTCGGATGTTCCTTTTCCTTTTTACGCTGTTCCTTAAGCTTTCGTTTTGCTAACTTCTTTGCCAGCTTTTCCTGCTTTCGTTTGGCTTTCTTTTCCTTGCGTAGTGCCTTCTTTTTGGCTTTCTCTTCTTTCTTCTGCTGTTTAGCAAGTTTTTTCTTTAGCTCTTTTTTCCTGCGTTTTCGTTCGGTGCTGCTATTACTACTGCTGGAACTGGAACTGCTATCGCTTGTGTTGCTGGAGCTGCTACTATTATCCCTGCTAGAAGACGATGATGAAGACGAACTATCACGTCTTGATCTTCTGCGTTTTCTGCTTTCCTTCATTGTGGCCAAACAACGTAGCGAATTGTTTACGTTCTGAAACTGAGATAGAGAATACTTTTGACAGCAGTTTGTTTGGTGTCATGTGGTAGCGTATATCGTTGTAGTGGTGTAATCCTATTATTGGAACGAAAAATAATAACCAACAATAATAATTACTCGGT
The DNA here is from genome assembly GCA_002091835.1 of Anopheles maculatus. Classification (NCBI taxonomy): domain Eukaryota; kingdom Metazoa; phylum Arthropoda; class Insecta; order Diptera; family Culicidae; genus Anopheles; species Anopheles maculatus. The sequence goes on from KZ062702.1 coordinate 113,306, forward strand.
TTAAAGACTGCAACTATGATGGAAAGTAAAATGAATATTGAAGAAAAAGTAAACGAAGAAAAAAACCGTGAATGAGAAACTATTGATTGGTGGGTGTGCGGTGGAGATAGAAAAAAAAGCACTCATCCGTGACAGTGTGCGATGTGCGACACTGCCGTGACCAGGATTCGAACCTGGGTTACTACGGCCACAACGTAGGGTCCTAACCACTAGACGATCACGGCTAGCGAGTGCTGTCGAGGGAGAGGTGTTTTAATGCGTATAAGAATAATAAAGCAATGAACAGTGTGTTTATTTCTTTTCAACACACCTGCTCATTAATAGAACATTTTTAGAAGGTGAATTAGCAAAAAGTGCTTAGAAAGCATATGTCATTTTATTGTATCAACTCAACTCAACTCCTATTTGGTCACGTCCCCGTGGTGCAGAGTGGTAACCTGCTCCACCGAATATCCAAGCTTGGGTAAACGCGCCAGTTCCAACCCCTTGGGCGGATGGTTGAGCAAGGCTGAACAGTGGGGTGGGCAAACCGGGCTACCGGACTGGCTGAACGTCCAGACGAAACCAGACAAAAAACCCAACTACCACGAGGTACTCCAGAGGTACTTGGGGGCCTGAGCGCATAACCAGTCACCCTGCCTCAAGTTAATACTTGACTACAGAGCCGGAGCCTTGAAGCAACTAGATCACGCCGTAAACATATTGAACATAGACCTCGTAGCATTACAAGAGATTCGATGGCTAGGGAATGGTGTGCATAATTCTGGCGCTAGAGAGGGCCATCCTAGTCTCGCAGGTGGAAACTTCGGGGACCATCCTGTATAAGTAATTCCACATGACATAGACATCACTGGTTTAAGGCTCGCCTATATAGCAGAAGGCTTACCAAAGGGCATCGAGCATGCGGCACTGAACCTCATAGGCCATCAAAGCTCCGCTCCAGTGGATCAATTTTCTGGATATGTTTATTACAAGCAACCTTTAATTACAAGAATCCTTTGAGCAAATCCAACCACAAGCCGACGAGTGGATGAAGTTCAAATTTCACATCATGAGTTCAAATTTGATCAGAAAGCTTGTCCTGAATTGCATGCAAATCATACACGTTAATTTAAAAATAAAAACACAGTATAGGGAAAATGTTAAAACAAAACCAAGTTGTTTGAATAAATTTTTCTCGTAGCCATAAAAGTCTGCCATTGAAGTACTCTTACACTGATTGAATGAATTTATTTATTTCGTGTGTTTAAAATGAACATCTCTGACAACGCTTCTGTGGAAAATGATTCGCTAATAATAAATATTGTTGTCCGCACGGAGCAAAACTTACACGCTAAAGGAACAACTTTGTCGATTGTGATAAAATTGTCTTCTGCTGTTTAGCAAGTTTTTTCTTTAGCTCTTTTTTCCTGCGTTTTCGTTCGGTGCTGCTATTACTACTGCTGGAACTGGAACTGCTATCGCTTGTGTTGCTGGAGCTGCTACTATTATCCCTGCTAGAAGACGATGATGAAGACGAACTATCACGCCTTGATCTTCTGCGTTTTCTGCTTTCCTTCATTGTGGCCAAACAACGTAGCGAATTGTTTACGTTCTGAAACTGAGATAGAGAATACTTTTGACAGCAGTTTGTTTGGTGTCATGTGGTAGCGTATATCGTTGTAGTGGTGTAATCCTATTATTGGAACGAAAAACAATAACCAACAATAATAATTACTCGGCTTGAAGACCGCAACTATGATGATTGTGGAATGATTGTGGAAGAAAAAGTAAACGAAGAAAAAAACCGTGAATGAGAAACTATTGATTGATGCGGTGGAGTGAGAAAAAAAAGCACTCATCCGTGACAGTGTGCGATGTGCGACACTGCCGTGACCAGGATTCGAACCTGGGTTACTACGGCCACAACGTAGGGTCCTAACCACTAGACGATCACGGCTAGCGAGTGCTGTCGAGGGAGAGGTGTTTTAATGCGTATAAGAATAATAAAGCAATGAACAGTGTGTTTATTTCTTTTCAACACACCTGCTCATTAATAGAACATTTTTAGAAGGTGAATTAGCAAAAAGTGCTTAGAAAGCATATGTCATTTTATTGTATCAACTCAACTCAACTCCTATTTGGTCACGTCCCCGTGGTGCAGAGTGGTAACCTGCTCCACCGAATATCCAAGCTTGGGTAAACGCGCCAGTTCCAACCCCTTGGGCGGATGGTTGAGCAAGGCTGAACAGTGGGGTGGGCAAACCGGGCTACCGGACTGGCTGAACGTCCAGACGAAACCAGACAAAAAACCCAACTACCACGAGGTACTCCAGAGGTACTTGGGGGCCTGAGCGCATAACCAGTCACCCTGCCTCAAGTTAATACTTGACTACAGAGCCGGAGCCTTGAAGCAACTAGATCACGCCGTAAACATATTGAACATAGACCTCGTAGCATTACAAGAGATTCGATGGCTAGGGAATGGTGTGCATAATTCTGGCGCTAGAGAGGGCCATCCTAGTCTCGCAGGTGGAAACTTCGGGGACCATCCTGTATAAGTAATTCCACATGACATAGACATCACTGGTTTAAGGCTCGCCTATATAGCAGAAGGCTTACCAAAGGGCATCGAGCATGCGGCACTGAACCTCATAGGCCATCAAAGCTCCGCTCCAGTGGATCAATTTTCTGGATATGTTTATTACAAGCAACCTTTAATTACAAGAATCCTTTGAGC